>BJCM01265950.1:0-18402 GCA_018326385.1 Flaveria bidentis | reverse complement strand
TATATATCATAACAAATATCATATATATACCTACAAAACCTATCAAATATAATATATGTAAATTCTAAATATCTTGTATGTGGATAAAGTAATCAAATCATATAGTTATATTTTCATATTTAATAAAAAATAATATTTATAAACTATAACCAATTTACCCTTAATTTTTTGAAAACCTTAAAACTTTGTTATACACATTTTAATCCCATCTTGCTACTGCATTTTTTTCGTTCTTCTATCTATCTTTCGTTTCTAATAAAAGTTTTTATAATGCTTTCAATGGATTATATTTTTAATAGTAATTTTTACTAAGTTGTACTAAAAACTGACTAATTGTACTTCCTTTTTAGTTTACTCGATATTTAATTGTGTAGCTTCATAAATAGGTTTCTCATCACATTCTAAAACTCAAGCAACCCTTTTCATAAGACTAACAAAAATTACAGCTTTTATAACATAAATCTAACCTACAGTAATACGACCTATATGGAACAAGTTGTATTGCTAAGATGTTTAGAAATGACATTTAGTTGAGGCAACCACGGAATCAGTAATAAAGTCATAAATGTCAGTAAAAATTAGTAAAAGAAGTTATAGAAAATGCTATATAAATCGAGTCGACTACAGAAGAAATAAAAGTTTTGTTGTAAAAACGACTAAAAAAACCCCAAACCCATACAAAAGACGATTTAAAAAAATAAGTAAATACGAACGTTTAAAGTTTTAATAAAATCAGTTATAAAATGACATTATATATTATTTTTATAGAATATGCGAAATGGATACATATAGTATTTGATTATTTCAAAAGGATATACATGATAGTTGATATGTTTTATGAACATATATGATATTTAAAATTTATTTAAATATATAGGATGTTTTACTACTTTTGTAGGAATATATATATATAATTAATCCTTTTTATATAGAAGGTTTGTGATATAATATTTGCAATCAAATTCCCTTTTCCAATTAGGCAATTATTGTATGTTGACTGGGCCCTCATGGACATGTACTAGTCAGTGTAGATGGGGCCCATTGTGGACCACAATAACCAAATGGCATGGCCCATGAGCCATGGCCCGAGTCCTGTTAACTTTCGGCAACCCGATTGTGATGCATTGGGCCTTTAAATGGTCCATGAAAACATGGACCACTTGATCATTCAGGGACCAGATCGTGACATTTTGTATTTTCATAAATACCAAAAAGGTAGACAAAATTTTCAAGTAATAATACCCGTTATTTTTGAAACCTCAGAACAATTTAAATTCTACAACTTGTTTCTAAGTAAGATTTGAACTTTTGACCTCCTAAAAAAGAAGAAAATTTTTCGATAAAGACAACGATACTTGTTTAAAAAAGAACAAGAATCGTCAAACTACAAGTTCGAAAAGTTTTGTAGGAAAAAAACTAGGTAAACGAAAGGTGTTTGATAAAAATTTAGGTTTAGTATGCTAAAAACTGTAAACAATGAAAGATAGTGATCGAGGGTAGTAGTGTGAACAATCATATTAAGATACACGACACAAGTAATAGAAGGTGTTACGAAAGTATACGAGTTTTATACTTCAGGGTATCCAAAAACTTTGATTAAAGCAAATAATAAATGAAAGACAAATAGAGTGATTAGAAAAAATAAGGTTTTTTTTTCTACACAACGGAATAAGCTCAAAGTACATGACCATGCTTTATTCGGTCTAGTCGTTTGTTCTAGTATTTCTTCATATTTGGTATCTTGTCCAGTCCTAAAATGTTGGTCGTAAAAAACCAAACAAAACTTTCAGTTTTGTACATGGATATCGTCAAAGGATTCATCAAGAATGATTGTGGGGTTTTAGGGACCCTACCCATACCATCCAACGAGATTGGGTAAAACACAACTTATACGTTGCATTGAACAAGTGGAGTTTCAAACCTAAGATATATTCGAACCTAAGATATATTCGAACCTAAGATATATTCGAACCTAAGATATATTCGAACCTGAGACTTGCGCTAGAAGACCCAAGTGTTTATCATTGTGCCATCTCTTGACGGTGATCAATCCATAACTTGTTTGTTGTTGATTATGAATTTTGAAATTGTTTCTTGTTGATTATGAGTTTTGAAAGAAACTGTGTTGACCTCAAAATTCGAAAATGATTTCAGTTCTATTTAAGTTCTTTTAGAATATTAAAACATTGTTAAATTCCAGTTGAAGTCAAGCTAAATTTGCACTACAACTGATCTAGATAATAACTTCTGAAAATTTACTCCTATTGTGAATATATATATGAATGCCACAAAGTGTTTCTAAAGACATTTTGTTGCTACTTTTCCTCTAGTCTATATGTTGATTCAGGCTCATTACACAATCAGAAACTCACGAAAACAAAAAGAATAATATTACATTATTATCGCATTTAACTTACTTTCTCTCAGCATTTACACACATTCATTTAAAACAGAAAACTAACATATATTATATATGGAAACAAAACAAGAATTAACTTCAAAAAACAAGTAAGGAGTTGTTTGATTTGTTTCTGACCCGGTCAAAATGTCTGGCCCAATGACTCGGTTAGACATTTTGGCCAGTCAATATGTTATATTATCAAACTTTCGCGTCTGACCCGGTCCGACACCATTAACCCATACATATTTTTCTCCTTACCCGGTCAGTTTTGGAAACAGCCACTTACTCGGTCAGCCTCTTCTAACCGAGACTTGAATTTCAAACAGCCCCTAATACTACTCCACTACACTTGCCAATTTGCTCCATGACCCGTTCTTTTACTTGAGCTGACTTGAATTCAACTGAGTTGACATATCAAGATTATAACCTACATTCACCCCTTAAATCTTGATCTTGGTTCTTGCTCTGTGCTCATTTCTTGCATGCATTCGTTATTGCATTTCTTGCTATAACTGGAATTGGTTTTCTTGTAAAGTTTATTGTTGTGTTGCTTAATTCGAACCTCTCTTGCTTGCTTGTTTCGAATCTTCTTGCTTTTTGATTTGTTGCCTCTCAAATCTTGCTTTCAAACCTCGTTGTTGATCCCTTGCTTAGTTTGGTTTATTGCTTCTTGCTCTTTTTTCTTGCCTTTTGCTATTCTTGCTTTATTTCATTCTTGCATACTTCCTTGCTTTAATTCTTTCTACTCGATCGCATGTGTGTTGAGTTTATATTTGTTACATATAGAGGTTCTTGCTTGCTTCAATCTTCGATTTAGTTAACCTCGATGGTTGCTTGCCTTCTGAGGTTGAACTAATTCACGACTCCATGTTTGCTTGTGTGATAACTAATTAGACGGGTAACTAGCCTACTTGCTTCTTTTCCTTCGACCACTTCTTCCTTGCTTCAATCAATAACATACATGCTTGTTTCTTTTATCTATAGTCATGTAAACCGACTCTCAAAACCGACCTTAACCCAACACTATATACCAATTGTTGATTTAGGCCTCAATATACAAGCAAAAACTCAAGCAAACAGATAGAAATATATTGTTGTTTTAACTTACTTTCTCTTTGCATTCACACATTTTCATTCAAAACAAAAAACTTATATATAGAAAAAACATGAATAACTTACTAATTCAACTCTAGTAATATGTTGCATCAACCATTGAAAAAGTTACATTAGGTTTAAAAAAATTGTATTAGGTGAAGTTGGATCAGATTTAATACAACTTTTTTTGTTGAATTATGCAAACTTTTTGTTAACAATGCAAACTTTTTTATATTACTTTAAAAAATATTACATTAGGTTTATTTTTCTAATAGTTTTCTAACAGTAATTGCTAGTTTCTTTTGTTATCTTATTCCATTTCTAACAAAATTTATCAGGAAAGTGTAGTCTTTACTTAGGAAAAGAAACATTGATGATAATTTTGGTTAACTAAACTATCAAAATCATAATTGTGTTACTCCTGCCAGTACCTAAATTTAACTTCTAAATCAATAATTCAAATCATGATTGATGTTTTAAACATTTTTCTTATAATCGGGCTCTAGAAGTCTAGAGCAATTTTGACTAATTCTAATAAGTCGACAACATTTATCACCAATCATATGTCACATTAGGTAAATTAAACATGTTTAAAGAGAATTAAACAACCTCCGCATCATTTTAAAGCTATTAGAAATTTAAAAGTGTTTAATGTATCAATTCCTCTTTAACAGTTGCATATATTTCATACTTACTTTATTTCATTCTCATTTAATTATTTTATTACATGAAATTTCATTTACTAGGTCTACACAGATAACTTACAATAACTATTTTTATATATGTCTATGGTCTTATAGTTAATGACATTAGTGATAAATCTTCATACTATGATGTGAGTATAAATCCTTCTAAGTGTAATGTTATGTGAAGTTAGAGAGAGGGAGAGAGAGAGAAATTGTTAGTTTAAAATAGCTTATTTTTAAATTTTATCACTTTGATGATAAAAATAGTATACTTTTTCTAAACTTAAGTTGCATTTATTTATTCCATTTTTCTTAGGATTCTTGTTGCTGTATTACAAAATATATATTTTCTTACATAGTTTTGTCATATTGCTTTTGTCGTTCTCATAAATATGTTTCTGAATGTCCTATAATTTTTTCAGCTTTACGTGGAAAAAATTATGTGTGATATTCTATTACTGAATGTTTCCATGTACCTATTATTAAAATTAATTAATATTGTGTTGCACCATTATTACTCAATCTTCATAAAATCCATTACTTATTAGTCGTGGTAACATTTAAATATTTATTTGAGTTCTACTTTCTAAATTCTCAAAGTCTTTTCTTAATTTGAAAATATGGTGTAAAATAAAAAGATTACTCTACTTTATCTCATATATATTTTCATGTGTAATCAATCCAATTTACTACTTAAGCCAACATCAACTCATAAAGTTCACAATAATACGAGTCGAGTTGACTCGGTACTCAACTCGGCTAATAAACTACAATCGGAGCTTGAAACTCGACTTGTAGGGGGCTTGATTTTTCTTGAATTATGATGATTTAACATGTTTTTATAAAAGTTTCAAACAACAAATTAGCAAAAAAAACACCTTAAATTGTATTAACATCAAACACCACAATATCATCTACCAACATACAAGACAAATCAACGATAGTGATATAGTACCCTAGAGGTGTACAAATTGGGTTTTTTTTTCAAACCGGTTTGGTTTTTTAAACTAGACCGGTTTATATCTTCTATGATCAAATTAATTTTTTTTCCAAACCAGCTCGGTTTTTAAACTAGTTTTTCTAACTAAATACTCGAACCCCACAAACTGGTTTGGACTGATTTTTACAAAAATGGTATTTTCCCGGTTTAATCGGTTTTTTTAGTTGAACCGGTTTTGAGTGTCAGGCTACCAAACCAGTGGTTTGAATCAAGCTGAAAATCGTTTTTTTTTCTTTTCAAATCAGACCGGTTTTTTTTCCAACTGATGTTTCTCAATTCTCCCCACCTCTATAGGACAAGTAGCCTACCGCCCTGTATTCAAATTAGATTTTGAGGGCCCAAAATAAACTGATCCCTAACATAGACCAGCAATGGCCCAACGTTTATGTAAGTGGGCTTGAACATGTGGGTCGGTCATTAAACCCATCTATATTATACGAAGGAACAGCGGTTGAAATAAAACTATTTACAAAGATCATAATATAATTTTCTTATATTATCAATAACAATATGGTTTTCTCATAATCATTTTAAATCCTCTACCCGTGACAATATGTGTTTAGACTATAACAACCCTCGGGCCCTCCCCTTTTGGTTTGTTGATGCATTGAACCCTAATTTGACTCACTAAGCAATCTATAGGAGATCTTTATTCTTTCCATTGATTCTCAATATACCACTAGATCATTAGATATGTGATGCTTAAGGGCGGTGGGTGCGCCCACGCCGTGAGTCACGGCATGTGCTAGCATTGAATGACACAACACCGTTGCCGCCGCCCTCAATGCCGCATTTTTCAATTTCTCGGGTTGACGCCGTGAACTTTTGTGTGGGTGTGGTAATGTGGTGTTGTGTTGTGTGGTGTGGCATAGTACGGCAACACCACCGCCACCAAATTTAAGCTTCTGGTGTTGTATGACGTAACAAAATATGATTGGTGGGCATGTGGTGTAGTATAATGTGAGCACCCCTCTTTCCCTAAAAAACTTTGGATCGACATGTTTTATCAATTGGTTTGGGGATTATAACTTGTATTTGAGTTAAAAAAATAAAAATAAATAAATAAATAAAATGATGGATGCATTTTTTATATCTAAAAAACCGGTTGTATTGACTTTTTTGTGTTTTATTTTCTTGTTTTGTTGTCTTTTTTGGTTAAAAAGTATTCTATGACCATCTTGACTTAAGACAGAATGATATATTTCAATATCAATATAGGTACCCATTTAAGACCTGTGAAAAACAATTTTAAAGGCCGTAAAGAATAAATAAAAAAGGAGGTGCATCATAACTAATACCAAACCCGGAACATAAACCAATACTGTCGTTGCACGAGGGCCTGCACTCACTCCGCTCTCCTCCCCTAGTATATAGAGCAGTTGTTTTTGTTTTTTTTCCGGATTGTTAAGTCGGGGAGAGCGGGCATGTCAGCTAACAGAGGCAGTAAAAGAGGCAGCAACAGAGCAAGCCACGGGAGGGGGGGAGGGCCCCGTGGCGATAAGGATAAGCGCAATAACTAACTCTGGCTTCCGTCCTGTAGACAGGGGATAGAAGCTTAGGTAAAATGCAAGTTTTTAATTTTGTTATGATCAATTTTAGTATGACAATGATCTGTTGATCATGTTTACAATATCTTAGAAAAGAAAATCATAATCTTGAAATTTACTGACAATCACTCATGAAAACATATTACAAAAGTATCAGTGTTCTGCTATGTTACACAAGTTATACTTTACAGTCAACAACAACAACAACAAAAGAAAGAAAACTATGCAAGCTCTGCAAATTTGAGACCAAATGCATTTTAGTCAAGATTATACTGCAAATAAGTCCTGCAAACCACCACTGTAGCTTGCCAAAATCTGCAATCAGGTTTCAAAAACAGCTATCCTTATAACAGAAAGTTAATCAATTCATAATTTACATTTGATAACTAGGGTTACTGAAGTTAACTGATTTTTATGTGTGCTATAATAGAGAACCATTTATTTTGATCAGATAACATTATTTAAACCATTGAACTGAAAACAGCTCACATATAATTCATGTCAAAGATGTCAACCAGTCACCCTAACCTGAACACAACTCGTTTAATCTATTTATCTAAATGAATTAAACAGGTTGACGTGTTGGCAGGTTGTGATGGGGTTGTAATCAAGCTATAACTGTGCTAAACATATTAGAGGGTTGTAATAAATGGGTTGAACGGGTCATCAATGGGTTGGCGGCTCGACACGTTTAGTTAAACGGGTTGACCTGTTTAATTTAATGGATTAAACAGGTCAGCTTAGACACAACCTGTTACAAAAAAAATTAGATATGACAACCCAAAACCTGATTATTTTCGAAGAATGCTGTGTTTCAGGTTGTGTCAGCCGTCAGGATTTGCCACCCCTATAAGACGATATATCTGTTGACTAAAGTCAAAGGTGGACCCTTTTTTCAAATGAATGAAGTTAAAGTGCAAGCGCCATACCAGTTTATAGGTCATTCACAAGCAATTTTGGTGTCGAAACTGCTAAGACAAATAGCAAACGCCTGGAAAGCTGATAACGGGTACTGATAATCCATTGTGAATGCATCTTTTCCAACTTTTCCAAATTGTATAATCACATTGTCATCTTCTCCATTCTCCGTAGAAGCAACTAACTGAAAGTTTTTCACAGAAGCAACAGTCACCCGCCCATTGAAATTCAGGCACCAGCATTGCAGTTGTTCATGCCACCTAGGTGCCTTGTTCTTCAACATCAGCATCGAGTCGTTTTGACCCGTCAATGATGACCCAGTTTGGAAATTATCAATACGTGCAGATTTTGATCTGAAAAAAGGTAGAGATGAAAATGAATCCACATTGCTGACAAGAAATTTGGTCTGAGTTGGGGCCACTCCCCCTGGGTCCATAGCACTTGCAGGAATTGCATTCATTATACACTGCATCCTTCTTGGCCCCCTGTTTCTTACCAAAATTTAATTTCTGTTATGAACTGTAAAAAGAAGATTAAATTCAACAAACTAACGCTGTTTTGAGTGTGATTACTGATCATATATTATACCTGGACCCCAAGACATTAAGTTCATATGAAATGTTGGAAACCAGGTAGTTTCCAGCAGGAACCTTGGGCGATACTCGCTTCATACTCCCAGGCCTCAAGGAACGGCATTTTGTAGTCAAAGCTCCACCATTTGGAGGTTGTGCATCATATACAGTGAACTTAGTTCCAAGGAAGTTTGATCTAATACAAAAGTTCAGTAAAAACTAGAAAGTACAATAAAAGTCTATTTATAGGTTAATGGATAGTTTTATACTTTTACCTTAACTTTCCTATGTATGTGCTGCTGCCTTTTGATACATCTTCTGAATTTAAAGAGATTATATAATCTGTGCATGTAGCACGTCTACATTTTTTTGCAGCTAGAAGAAACTTCCCATCATCGTTTGATGCTGACAATGAGTCATATTAAAAGATGCTAATTAGTATAAAGAACTAAAGATGATATTGATGCTATGAGCACAGCCATACGATTAACATGAACATATGGTACCTTGATTCAAACTAAGGTAGAGATGATATGTTTGAGCGCTTCGGTTCCGCTTTATATAGCATTGTATTAGAGAGCCCCTTGGACCAGGCTAGAAACAAGAAAGAAATAAAATTTCAGTGAAAAAAAAATCAATGACACCTAAACATGCTACCTTTGTTCTTTCTTCTACCAAACAAAAAAACAAAACTTTCTCGTACTTTATTTTACAAGGATCTCAAAAACTTAAGAGCTAAGTAATAGAAATTTTTTTATGTAATTTAACAGTGTGGCTTGAGGACCGTTTGATACAAACCAACTTTTAAGGTAGAGACTTAGGCATGTTGTTATACAAGTAGTGGTTGAGAGAAAGAGAGGTAGGTAGTTATGCAGTTACCAAGTTCCCATTCCAGAAAATGACAAACCAAACCAGCCGGGATGGATGGGTCAGTTGGGCCGGCTGTGTTTAGCGGTTTGAACTGATTTTTTTTTCTTATCTTCAAAATCGTTAGCTTGTATAACATTTAAAATATAGAAATGGTTCATAGATATAATGCATACGTACATAATTGCATATTCCAAAGATTAGACAAAAAATTTAAAAAAAAAACTCTACATCTGATTCCAAGTTCCAAACAGTCGGACAGATTGGTAAACCATCAAAACCAAACCATGAACCAAACTGCATAAATCTCAAACCTTCGACCTAG
Organism: Flaveria bidentis; assembly: GCA_018326385.1. NCBI lineage: Eukaryota > Viridiplantae > Streptophyta > Magnoliopsida > Asterales > Asteraceae > Flaveria > Flaveria bidentis. Next base: position 8,991 of record BJCM01265950.1, on the reverse strand, counting down.
CTGATTTACTTCAGTCTCAGCGTTTTGAGCAGTTTTAAGTGTTTACCAATACTAATGTGATGACAGTTTGTTATGTCCTGTACTCTTGTCTGTTTACAGGGTGAACTTTTTTTTCTAATTGGCATCTGACTTCTTTGGTGTTGAACCAAGTAAATGTTGTATCTTCAGTTACTTTCGAGTCTCCTCCTATGTATGGTGTATGTTATTGTAGTTATTTAACACTAAAAAACACAAAGTTGATGCATTCAGATAATGCTTCATTACTGTCCATGCTAACTCATACAGATAAAGATTACTCCTTTCTATCCAAAAACTTCTTAGTAATATATAGACCTGGCAATTTGGATCCAAGAAAGGATATTTGGGTTGATTTGGGTAGTAATAATAAAATAATGGGTTAGATTGGGTTAAGTTATATTATGAAGAGGGTCAAGTTGGGCAACTCTAAAACTAGGAAAAATGATCAACGGGTCAAGATGGATCATAAAAAAACAAAGAACGGGTCAGGATGGGTTGATCAGATTTTCTCATAACCCATGTTTCTCCACTTCATCTTTTCTTTAACATCGACACGTAGTCTCACATCTAAGTGTGGATTTATGAACGGATCAAGATTGGTTTACGGTTCATATGAGATGAATGGGTCGGCAACCGGGCGTAGTAAACTGAAGCTCCATGTTGGGAATAAAAGACCACAATATAACTACACAACCCACGTCTACCATCACTATGCAATTTATATTTTTTTTATTTTTATTTTATAACCATTTTCTTAAAGTTTAATTTTAATTGTGTTTGTCTAGTTGTACCTTAAGGTAGGGTTTTTCACGAGCCAAGCCGAGCCGAGTAGACCTTTGCACATGTTTGGCTCGTTTTCAAACCGAACCGAGCCGATTGGCTCGTTTACAAACTGAGCGGAAAATTGAATGAGCAATTTTTTAGCGTTAAATTTTTGAGCGCGTGGAGCAAATGTAAACGAGCGGCGAATAGTTTATACAACCCAACTATTTTGTGTGTCATACGATTTATACTACAACGAATAAGGTTTAATGACTTAAAAATCAGTCACATTTCATTACATAATATTTTCATGGATGACAATACGTTGTGGCTAACGATGAAATTAAGGTTGTATCCGATAAGGCGAAGAACATATTGTAGATAACGATAACGGTGTGAGTGGGAGATGATCGGAAAAATATCTCTTAATGGCTTAGAATTTCACTTGAATGTTTAATGTAGAATTCTTTATTATGTTGATTGATCAATTACGCATAAATATAATTACATATTGGTATCAAATAGGTTAAATCTACTAGAGTGCTACGTATAAACTATATATACATATTAATTCGATCCGAACCAAACCGAGCAGACCTTTGCTCGTGCTTGGCTCGGTTACAAACTGATCCGAGCCGATTGGCTCGTTTACAACCGAGCAAAAATTCGAACAAGCATTTTTCGAGCAAATTCAGAACGAATGTCAAGCGAACGTCGAGTGGTTTGAACAACCCAACCTTAAGGTATTAAACTAATACTTAGTTATATTTTTTATTTCATTAGAAGGTAGATGCCCACTACCTTGTAGTTTATTTATATATGGAATTGTTAATCAATGTGGTTTTTGAGTCTAAACTCATTCTGACCCGGCCCATTCTAACTCAAACCCATTCTGACCCGAACCATTCTAACCCATTTTTAAATTAGTACATTCCGACCCAAACCATCTTAACCCGAACCCATTCTGACGTGGCACCAGACCCAACCCGACCCGCCCATCTTGCCAGGTATAGTAATATACAAGCTCAAGGAAAAAACACTGAACATATGCAGCTAGTGTTATAAGCAACATTATTACATTAATCAAATCAAACATTACAAACCTGTTTCAGCGAAATGGGGAAAGTCAACTTGCCCGAAAACTCAGGATTCTTGACAATATCTTTCATAATCTCCCTCCAATTCCTGCACACACCAGCACAACAAACCACATTCCTCCGAAGAGGCCACGCGCACTCCGACGCCTCAATCCTCATCAACACATCCCGCAGCAGCTCCGGCGGCATGTTCGCCCAACAACTCTGCTTCAACGCATCAACAACCACCAGAGATCTATCCTCCACCACTCTCTGAGACCTCGACCTCAACCCAAACCCTTTCCTAGATATACTCCCGAAATCCCCCTTCATATCCTGAATCATACTCTTGAACGACATCCTCAACACTCCAATTACCCTCACGAATCACATTCGTCAACTAAATCCCCAATTCAACTAACATTAGGAATCATGACATCTATGATCTAATAATCCAAACCCTAGGCGTCATCAGCAGCAGCAGTGATAAACAGTAAGTTGAAGTTACTTACATGGAGTTGGATATTGGATGTTGAGGTTGAATTGATGGAGTGATTTGAGGAGATAAGATTAGGGTTCCGATTGAAGATTGGGGATTTAGGTTTACAGTTAGAGAGATGAGTGTTGTTGTTGTTGTTGTTGTTGGGTTTACTGTGGTGGATCTGATCTGAGACTGAGAGTGTTGTTTGGCCTGCAAACAAAATCTTAATCTTATTCAGACCCGACCCGTACGGACCATCGGTCTTATGGCATGTAGTCTTGCACCGTATTTGATGTCTATGTACATGTGTCGCCTCTTTAGACCAAATTCCAAAACAACAAAACATTTGTCTTTACTAAGGTTATATTTAATAATAATATACATAAAAATAATATATTATAATATTTCAGATTTAAATTTAAATTGATTTTTTTATGTTTACATAGTAAGATGTAAATATATATTGACTTTATAAATTACATATCATTGGTGTAAGAAATTTAAAAAATAATGTAATTCTTATTTTTAGTTTGAGATTAGAAAACAAATCAATTCTAGATTTTAAAAAATGGATCGATCTAAAATAGATTAAAAGGTAGTGAAGTCAAAACCATATTTGAATCCTAAAAAGTTGATACGTTTTGTAATAATCATTTCAAATTTAAAGTATAGTATATGTTCATTATCAAAATGCTAAAATTTTAAATATTTTTGCAATGAATTATGAATAAAAAATATTTATTGTCATGTAGATGGTTTTTAAATGTTATAAATTTTATGTTACGTACGTTGGGTTGTATTTTAATATCTTATAATTACAACAAAAATATTTTAATTACAAAGATAAGTATTAAAAGTTTTAAGAATTAATATAATAAATAATTAAATTAAAATGTACGATCAATAAATATATTTCACATTGCTTGTGAACATTAACTTTTTTCAAAGTCTAGTTATTTTACTATAAGTGTGCGATCATATTTTTCCATGTCAATTTCATTTAAAAAAAGTTTTTAGTTCAATTTTTTGTGAAATAATTTCATAAAACTATATGAGTAAACAAAAAATAGTAATTTTATCTTTAAGTCACTAACTCATCTTTTTGAATTATTCATTTAAAAATACAAAGATAACTTTGATCATATTTATATCGATTATTTTAAATAATGTGTAAATCTGAAAATTAATATAGTATCAATCTTTTAATGTTATTTGTTCATGAATCATTGAATTTTATTTCTAAAATTTTCTTTGCCATTTTAAGATATAAATTGTTTATAATGAATGATAATTTATCATATATATAATTTTGATTAAAAATTGTATTTAACTTAAATATTAATATTGATTTTTAGTTTTATTTAAATGAATGACAATTTATTGTATTTTTATTGCACTAGGTGTTATTTTTGAAACAGTTCTTCTTTAATATATATGAAAATTTTAAGAGAATTCAAACATTAAGAACACGTATAATCAGTAATTCAATACACTTTATTTTATATCAAATTTTGATATGTAAACAATTTTAAACTTAAATTATATCAATTTTTAATATGAAAATTATCTAGAACGTTAATTATGGTAATTGTTGATTGTTTTTTAAAAGATTAATAAAAGCATTTTTTAATTAAAATCATAGCTTCCAAAAATAAATGCAATCACAATTTAATAAATGTTAGGGGGGAAAACTCAATTGAGGAGTCTCACATTGATTGTCGTATGTTTCTAGAAACCGTTATTTATTGTCACGTGTCCCTAGAAAACTTTATTTTATTAGAGGTAATAGATTTTTAAAAGTAAATTAGTATTTTGATGTCGACCCTGATGTTTAACTCTCTCTTCTTAACTTCCATCATTGTATACTTCAATTCATATGTGTTGATTAGTCGATGAAAAACATAGTTAATCTACAAGAATCTTCGAGCTCGCATTTGGTTGTGTAGAAGTTTGGTTTATTCGAAGTAAAGATGACTTCTTTCATACTATTGTGGTGTGTGGTAAGTTTCTCAGTCTTCTTAACTAGAAAATTTGTTTTATTTAATGATTGTTATTAGTTTTGAGATGATGATTTGAATCGTTTTCTTGATATGGCAAAACTATAATGTGTTTTGACTAAAAATCCTTCATGGTGGAGTCTTTATTAGAAGCCCACGTAAGAGCTATGTTGATATCAAAGGTAAACTACATGTCACACACTAGTTTCAAAACACCTGGGACGTATGCTCCAAATTGGTTGGTATTATATGTAAAATTCTCGAAATTTATTATTTGAAAACCAATCAGAATTGAGAATTCAACAACAGTTCTTTGATTGTTTTTTATTTACGTAAATAATCAACACTTTCGATTGATTATTATTTCCATATTAAAATATTTAATAACTCTGATTGAGACGATCAGATTAGGTATTAACACTAGTGATTAATTTGAACTTTTGTGTGTATAAAAGGATTTGAGATTTTTTTAAACAATTTATATTGCATTTAAAACATACAAATTCGTTAAAAATACAACCAAGCTGGAGCCACAAAAGTTTAACTAAGGAGTCTTCACATTTTCTAAATGATGAATCCAAGCTATAACATATATGTTTGACTTATAACGCTTGTTTAAATACACCCACCCAACTCGTTTTACTTAACATTTTGAAAATGAAACGTTAATATAAACCAGTGAATCATGTTGCCAAACTTTTTAACAACATGTTTGGTATTAGAATTAGCATCACAAGTTGTTTCATAGTTATTCCATTCAGGGGCGGAACTACGCCCAAGCCAACAGGGTCAAGTGATCCCGTTGATATTTGAGTCGGTAGTGTAACGTATAATTTTAAAATTTTTAATGAATCCTTAGTTTTTCAGGAGGTAAACCCACTATTATTTTAAAACTGGTTCACAGGTTAACATGCGTGCACATGAAAAAGAGGTCATGGGCTCGACTCTTGCAAGTTTGAAATCTTTTTCTTTTCACTATTAAATTTATAAAATTACAACTTTACCCTTACTTTTAACACACATTAAATCCCTAATCCCAAATACTTAATTCATATAAAAAGATCATCTTAAAATTAAAATAAAACAAAGAAACATTGTGTATTTTTCTTCTTTGCGTGCTTCATTGACGTAAAGCTTACGACAACAATAGTGAAAAATAGAAAGGGACTCATTTAATTAAAGAAAAAATGTTTTACCCTTATCCCTGCTCATTCACTTACTGTCACTGACTCCATTTTTTAACTAATTATCCCCACCAAATTTTTTCTTCTTTCTTCTCAAGTCGCACTAGAAATAAACTCTATGCAATTTATATAATACTAATTTCAATTAATATGTGCATAGTGTCGTTGTAACTTATGTTTATTGGGTTTTATATCTTTTGTGTTGTTGTACACAATGCTTGATTGGTGTATCCTTTTGTCTTGTTTCAAACAAAATCAAATTTATGACTCAAAAACACATTAATTTCATGTTATTTCCCCCAATTTCTTTAACAATTTAATGTTCTTCACTTGCATTTGATGAACATCTTGTCACAAACCCTTATATTTTTATTCCTCTGTTTTTTTCTTTTTTTCCAATATTTTTCTGTCGTATGAAACTCATAAGGTTTTGACTCAGTTTTTTCCTCTCTATTTAGGTTTTTGATTTCTTGATCTGAAATTGTTAATTTGTTTATGTAGCTGTAGCTTTTGATTTACATTAGAAATGGTTTAAATGATCCCCTATAGTAATTGAGACGAAGACTTTGGTGACCCTTATTGTTGTAAATATGATGGTTGGCAGAGACGTGTTGTCTGTTGTGTAATAGAATTATAGGTGATGGACAAGTGTGACTTTGTGGGTCTATTTGCAAATTTTAAGATTTTATGGGCCAGTCTATACGATTTTAAGACTTTTCTGTAAGAACAGACCTACATGGTTAATATATACTATAATACTAGTGGGTGAAACCCGCGTGGTACGACAGTGATATAAATATTTTTAGTACTTTGTGTCTTTAGCTAACTCTTCCTTATTGTACTAACTAGTGTTTTAAATCAACCGATTCAACTAGGTTTAACCGAGAACCATTGGTACCGCTATTTCAAAAACCAAAAAGACATTTTTACCAATTTGAATTTATGTTTAATGATATACAAGAAATCATGCACAAAAGACACAACTTTTTTTTAATTTGAGAAAAAAAGCTCATTATATAAAAGTTGGATACTGCTTTGGTTTCTTTACACAAACGATGTGTGATAGAAACATTAATAAGGGACAAAACTGTAAATATAGAATTAATTATGCATCAACACTTGTACGAAATGCAACCACATGTTTCTTACGTGTCTTAAATTTTTGAGTAATAATTTGTGAGATCGCACGATGTGATGGGTTACAAAAGTTTGTAAAACTTTATATCTTTGACTAATCATCCATTGTTGTGCTAACATGTTATTTAAAACCAGACCGAACCGAACCTACCAGTTTAATCACCAACTGCCATGTTAACAAGGACTCATGGAAAACTGAGTTCAAACCCAACCATATAAATCAAAGATGGATTAGAAGAAAATTAAAAAAAGAAAAATAAAACTTTAAATTTTAACAGGAATTAATCTTTATCATGATCTTGCTAAATAAATAATGAGTTTGTTTCCTCTTAAATCCATGTATCCTTTTTTATAGGTGTTGAACTCTCATTTTGTTTTTTGTTTGATCGATTGAGATACCAAACATATATATATTAGTATAGTAAGAGGAAAATTTGTAAATAACAAGTTGTTTATGCATAATCACTTGTATTAAATGCAACAACATTGTTCTTAAGTGTTTTAAAAATAAGAGTAAATTACCATTTGCATCCCTGACGTTTTTCCATTTTAACCATTTGTATCCCTGCAGTTTCAAAGTCTCGATTTGCCCCATAACGTTTCCTTTTTGTATCCATTTGAGTCCTAACCCTAACGCCGTTAGATTAAACCGTTAGTTTTTAGTAAATTGTCAAAAATACCCTTGAACCCACTTTGTTAAAACCACCCCCACCCCAACCTTCCCCTCCTTATCTTATCAGACTTGCATCATCATCATCAACATGGTCCCCCCACACCTCCACCCATCATTCTCTCTCTCATCTATCTCTCCTTCCGCCATCGCCACCACCACCGCCAGATCACAACCACCACAACCACCGTCGCTCGCCACGTAACCACCGACTTTAATCGTTTCTCTCTCTCTCTGTCTCTCTCTCTCACGTTAGTACACCATCACCACCACCGCTACCACCGGACTACAACCACCACCACACCATTGTGTAACCACCCTTCACACGATCGTCACTCTCTCTTTCCCTCTCTACTCTCTCCTCTCTCTCGCAGATCTGGAAATTATGTGAATCAAATTCATTTCACTCTTTGTCTTCTTCAAGAACACTAGCTTCCCTGTCGGGTTTCCTGATTGATTTTGATTTTGAATTCAAATTAGGGATTTCAATTTCAATATGCTCTGTTATCCCTAAATCCTTTAATTTTGTGTTTTCCATTTGGTTTCTCTTCCTACAACACAAAAAGAAAAGAATTACTAAATTTAACAGAAGACCCAAAACCAGATCCGATTGCAATTCCAGCTATTGCTCCACCGAAGAGCAAATCTGACCCTGTATAGATCGGGAAAACCCGATAACTTTTATGGTATTTCACCCGTTAATGGTGTTTCAACTGTTAATTGGTGGCTGGTGGGAATGGTTAGCATGGTGGCTAGTGGGGGTTAGCGGTGATGGGCTGGTGGGTGTAGTTGGTGGTGGTGGTGATGGTTCAAATGGTGATGGTGAATGATGATAAGATAATTGTAAATAGAAATGGATGGAATAATAAAAATAATACAAAAAATAGGATTAAACGAAATGACAAAATTACCCTTGCAAAAGAAAATTGATGCGAGGTTTGTTAACAGACTTGACTAACACTGTTAGTCATTTTAATTCAAATGGTTACATAATAAAAACATTAGTGATGCAAACGGTTAAAATTATAAACTTTAGGTATGCAAATCAAGACTTTGAAACTATAGGGATGCAAACGGTTAAAACGGACCAACATCAGGGATTCAAATGGTAATTTACTCTTGATATTTGAAATCCGAACCGAAACTCGGATAAGAATTTTTGGATTTGAATGAGATCCGATTTGAATAAAGTTTAAAACAAGTTGTTTCAGTTTCAATCTATTTTATTTTTTTAATTTCGATTTTTGTGAACATTCTAGGTTTGTGTGCCCATGAAAAATGATGCATGACGGAATGCTTCTTTCATATAATCGGATTCATAAATAGAGCCAAATTATTAATAAACATTTCTAAGTCAGAATGGCGTTGCTCTCAAACTTATTTAATATATATTAATTATAACTTTTTCTAATCCATTGATTGTTGTATTATTAGTTTGAATTATTGTATATATTTTTTTTAATTTTTTATTATAAACTCAATATTTTTACATCTTTTATAATTCAATCCTTAAATTTTGTCACTTTTAAATTTCTTCCCTTATACATTTCATATTTTATAATTTTTACGTTTTACATTTCGGTATAAATTTAGAAAGTTAACACGTCGTAACATCTATGTTTCATCATTGTTATGCCTTTTTTTCTGTTTAACAACCTTGTAGTAA
>BJCM01265945.1:0-21125 GCA_018326385.1 Flaveria bidentis | reverse complement strand
ACTGACAACTTGATTCGAGATGACTGGGAAATGATTGTATATCCTTTTCAAATGTGGAGGATGGTTGGACCTCTACCTAAGTGGGAGCACTAAGTTACACTCTAGCCCTTTTTGATTGAACAAACGGGACCTGTTCAATAAGAGTAGATTGAATGAAGGTTCGTGTGGGGCGTTTTTTATTGATGAATTTTTAGGTCTGAAGGGATGGTTGGCATTTAAAGGGTGATGTCTAGTGTTGGTTTATCATGTGCTGGGACTGCAAGGATATCACTAGGAGCCATTGGCACAAGCATACCCGGAAGAAGATTAGTGAATCTTCCGCCGAAGCTGGTGGACACATTTTTCAGAGTTTTGAAGATGTCAAACCACATGTGATGGACAAGAAGGATATGTTCGCATTGAATAAATGTCTTGTAAAATGGATCCATGTTGAGGTTACCTCGGAGGTTATTCAACAAAAACGTTGAGTAACCTTGGAGGCCTTTGACCAACCCATGGACTAGGCAACACAAATCATATGGGATTTGATCCTAAATCCATGATTTGTTGGAGAGGCAGTGGAGATTGATGTGCAGCAAGAACTTCTAGTGGTAGGAGAAGTTGAATTTGTATATAGTTGACTTGCTCACATCACCACGGTAGCACATCTGAGTGTAAATGTCCTCTAAATCAGACTAGGGGAATTCAGTAGGGGCGCCTTCATAATTAAGCTCCAAATGCTCCCTAATGTTTCTTTCACTGATAATAAGATCCCGCCCGAAGATTCTGCATCTGATGACCCTTTCTCCATTAAGCACGTCACATTGACCATTGGCACAGAATTCGGCCATATGGTTTGAGTAAATAGTAGGGTTGATAGTGAGGGCGGTGAAGTATGCAGATTGTGTAAAAATGGATGATTTAGGGCAAAGTCAATATCCTTAGAAGAATCAAGCATTTCAACCTAGTTATGTTGAGGATTCAAGGCCATTGTTTGAAAGTACTGTGGGTTGAAGGAATTTGAAAGTGATTGTATAAGAAGATAGTGGAAATTTAGGGCTTTTGTGAAGATAATGATATTAAAGAAAGAAAGTCTAAAGGTTTTTAAATGAGGGGTAAAAGATCAAACTATTAAGGTGAAATAATAGTTTTGGTTTCAATTTGAAAGGGACGGTAAGATAAACAATTTAAAATATTCTGACATAATCAATAAAATCTTACTTTTTATAGAGTGGGCATAGTAAAGCTATCGTCCAAGAGTAAAATTACTTCCGAGAGAAAACTGTTAAGTTTCTATATAATGTCTTCGGAGGCCACATTTACTTCCAAAATCAAAACATGTCCTAAGAGAAGTTTTCATCTGAGAGTAATGTGGTCTTTTGAGAGAAGAGGTTTTGAAGGTTCGAAAGTAGATTTGATCTATGATCATAGTTTCTTTCGAGGCTTAAAACTCTTTGGAAGAGAAGACTTATGCAGAAAATATTGCCTTCGGAAGATGTATAAAGATATGTTCGAAATGTAAATTTATCTTTAGAAGAATTTATACTTATGAGAATTTCAAAGAAATATTTTTTGTAACCTAGCTTAGATTGTATAAAGACAACATAAACAAGATATATTTTAAAAGGGCTTACAAAATATATGAACTGGTTAATGTTTATCATCCCAATAGCTAGGATTAAATATTTAAATCTTTTTTATCTAAAGCTTTGGTGAACAAGTCATTATATTGTTCATTTGAATCAATTTTGACTAGTTTGATCAAGTTTTTCTCATGAACATCTCGAATGAAATGGTACGTGATGTCGATGTGCTTTGTCTTTAAGTGCTTGACCAGATTTTCAGTGATAGAAATCACACTCTTGTTGTTCATGTGGATAGGAGTCTACGTAAAGTTTAAACCATAGTCTAACATCTGATTTTGAATCCATAGCAACTGAGCACAACAACTTGCAGCAGAAATGTGTTTAGTTTCAGTAGTTGAGACACCTTTGGAGCATGACATCTTGCGCAGATGCAGGTTGCAAACATGATATGACGTCTACTTGTTGTGAGATACAACAGAGATCCTATAATTGTCCTGTACTTATGCTTATTAGTATCCTTCCCCTCAGAGTCTAGACAAAGATTGTGGTTTCTTGGTATAGGTGTCTCCACTGGCTTACAATCTTTCATATCAAATATTTCTAAGATAGTGGTTGTCCTAGGTGCATGAAAGGCAATGGCTTTTTGCTTTAGAAGTTTGAGATAATTGATGGAGGGCCTATTGCTTTTGGTGGAGAATCAGGTGGTTACATCACAGGAAGGGGTAGAGTCATAAATGGTAAGTTCAACAATAAAAAGGTAAACTATTTTATGGTGTTTGGATACAATTTCTTGAGTGTATCCCAATTTTGTGACCGAAGACATAACATGCTCTTCATTGACCATGAGTGCATTGTTCTCACGCCCAAGTGGTCATTAATTAAGAACATATCCTCCTCAAGATCATATTCCTATTAGGAGAAGTTTCCTGTTTTCTATCTAATGTAAATAGTGACGAGTCTTTCCTTTGGTATAAAGTAAGGTGCAATCTAAAATTTAAAAACATGAATACATTAATTAATGATGACTTGTTAACTAGAATGCCAAAAATTGAGTTTATATGTGATGACCATTATGTTGCATGTGTGAAAGGAAAGCAACACAAAGTGTCTCACAAGCCAAAGAAAAAGCGCTCCATCACTACTCTCATACACTTGTTACATATGGATCTCTTTGGCCCCACTAGTGTAATGAGTTTAGGAAGGACATCATATTGCCTGGAGATCATAGATAACTTCACAAGATACACTTGGGTCTTCTTCCTTAGAGCAAAGGTTGAGATCCTTAAGATCTTGAAAAACTTCATTCTAAAAATGAGAATCAGTGTGATTACAAGGTCAAAATCATAAGATATGATCAATGAACTAAATTCAAGAACTAAATACTTGACACATTTTATGACGACAATGTTATAACAAGACAATATAATGCTCCAAGGACTCCTCAACAAAATGGCATTGCAGAGAGTAGAAATAAGACACTTCTTGAGGCTACAAGGACCATGCTCTCCAACTCTAAGCTGGCTATCACCTTCTAAGTAGTGGCAGTTAACACTGCCTACTACATGTAGAACATAGTTTTAGTAATCAAAACTCATCGTAAGACACCTTATGAATTATGGCACAAAGGAGACCTTTCATTGGTTTACTTAGATCATTTGGATGTCCTTGCACCATCTTGAATACCAAAGATTAGATAGCCCAATTTGCTGAGAAATCAGATAAACACTTTATTGGATACTCTTCCCAAGCTAAGGCTTATAGTGTATGCAATCTTAAAACTAGAGTAGTTAAGGAGTAAAAGTATGAAATGTTTGGTCCTGGTTGGCTATTTGATCTTGATTTAGTTACCAATTGTTTTAACAAATCTTGCGAAGATGTTTAAGGATTTATTGGTAGCTTATCAGTAGGAGATTTTGACCCAAAATTTGAGCTAAGAAGACCATGTCAGATATTTACTTCAGTTTCAATGGTCACAAACACTATACTTAGAAATCCTATCAGCACAACAATGACAAACTCTTCAACTGATACATCTGAGGTGCCTACCAATTCTAGCACTAAGGCATATAACTCAAGTAAAGGTGTTTCCACTGTAGAAGTAGATGGATTTGGTGATAGTTATCAATATTTTATTGATGAAGATAACCACTCTATAGAAGACAACATCAATGATGTCACACACTCATTATACGAAGTTTCTCTTGATAAGTGTGCTGATGTGGTGGGTGATACTCAATCACCGGATCTGAATTTCACTAATTTTGATCCGTCCAACAAACTTGTTGTGTTTCATCAACTAAAAATCTACAAGTCCAATCCCACCACAAATATCATTGGAGATGTTGAGGACAAACCCATGACACAAATATTTGTCTTCACTCTTGTTTCCTCTCCTAGATCGAGCCAAAGAAGGTTGATGAGGCTCTGAAGGATGGAAGTTGGGTTGAAGCAATTTAGGAGGAGTTGCTTCAATTCAAAACACAAAAGGTTTGGAACTTATGACGTCTTCCTCATGGGAAGTCACTAATAGGTACCAAGTGTGTAAGGGCTCATTCCTAGGATGCTTACAGTTGCACAATCATCACACATAGAAAATGAAACATACATTTAATTTTGCTAAAACATCGTAGCGGAATACTTAATAAGCCATTTTTTATATTAATGACCACTTTTGCAAGACAATACAATCATTGTTTACCGTAATAAAAATCTCATTGTTTGCATTACATCACAAAAATGTCATTTAACATAATATGGATGCCATCCTAAAAACTTGCTAAGTAATTACGCCCGTGTCATCCTCAGCAATAATCACCTGCCAACTATTAAACATATAAAAGTCAGCGACCCTGAGTGAGTTCTAGTTTTATAAAATATAATACTTTTACTTCCGTTTAAAATCGTCTTTTACTTTCATATGTGGTCATGGATCATACGCACAAATAGATAATTTATTATTTTCCATCATTATTCATTATCTTTCATTCAATGTACATCATCCTTATCATGCGTTTTCATTCATAGTCTTCCTTACTTATCTTCCATACATTCGTAATCTTTCTTACTTACATTCTGGACCAATGCCATGTGCTATACCCTGAACATTGTGCATGAAGTTGGTTACTGGGCTTGAGGTCTATCAATAGACCCCGAACATTATGCATGAAGCTGACTCCAGTACCTAGGGCAAGAGACAAGGGTCCCATACATGTGGTAAATCACAAAGATTAGACCCCACTGCGCATCCTTCCGGGGTAGTTAACCCGCACACCGTTGAGCTAATACCCTTCATTGACTGTGAACCTCCTTACAGTGCTTGCAAGATTTTTCTTACATTCTTTCTATCATTGATGCATGCATTCATTCTTTCGTGCATTCCTCTTATCATTATCATTAACTTCCGCTTTACGTTACATAATACTTTTCACTCATTTCATAATCATAACACGTAAGTCACGGAATAACAAATAATAGAAACATAAGGTCAACATAACACATTCATGGATAACATTAGCAAGCACAATTCATCATAAAAACATAGCTTACCCTCAGCAGGACAGTGGGGTCCTAGGGGTAGCAGACCTAGTGGGGTCCAAGGGGCAACACCGCTGGCTGGGGCCATGCTATTGAAACCTCTTAAAATATTTGGCATTAAAAATGTATACTTAGTATGCATAATAGCCCCAAAACATAGAAAACTTATAAACAAGGGGATCTAGAACTCACCTGGACTCAGTGAGCAGATTCACAACTTAGCTTTCAAAGCAAGGGTCACACTACACAGCCTGCAGATAAGTTAACACTCAAAGGGGTTAATTTCTACCTAATTTCTCTACTAAATTCGCTACCAGATCAGCAGATTCGCTGGAAGTTTCGCTGCCACCTTCGCTGACAGTTTCGCTAGTAGTTTTATTGCCAGTTTCGCTACCAGTTTCACCCAACTTTCGTTGGAATTCTAAGTCTATGAAACTACCTGCGAAACTAGAGTTTCATAGAAAGCTTCATAGTTTCGCCGGACGACTACACAATTTCACTGGATGAATCCACAGTTTCACAAAACATGATGAAATTACGAATCAACCTATTTCTAAGCCAAAAATCCAACCTTTTACATCCAAATCCTTGGTTTATCCTTCATGAAGCTACATCTAAGCATTTTACATGTTTTCTTACTTACAAACATGAATTTTGGATGATTCTTTGCCTCTTTTAAAAACCCTAAACCCTAGAATCCGGATTTAATCTACAAAAACGATTAAATGATGTTTCTTACCTGTATTCTTGGTCTTTTCTTGTTGTTTGGATTTAATCTAAAAATTCCAACACTTGAAGACAAATTTCTTTCGAATACTTTTGAGTACATGCTTTATCTGATGTACTTTTACCATAAAGCTAAACCACCTTTCCGCTGCAACTCTGTTTGACTCATCAACTTTCACAAGTTGGTGAAAGGTCCTTGCTTTTGGTAAACTATACATTGAGGTCTTGAGTCTGTTAATTTCTACTTTATATACTTTTATCTTTTTTGTAATATATTAGGATGTGAGCTATGGCATGTTATAGTCACTAGTCAAAAGGCAATCTGCCTTTTGACTCTACATTGATTTTGTTGTTGTCTAGATTATGTATCCGGCTAGCCTTTGAAGTATGGCCGGCTGTAGGATGTAGTATAAAGTATCTCAGGTCCCTTTGTAATCTGTTTTGCTTTTATGCTTTGTAAACACTTGTAAGGAACTTGAAAGAAATATACAACATTCTTGAAAACCAAACACTTGTGTTATTTTTATTGTTCTTGTTCTGTCTCTTTATTACGTGTGTTACTTAGTATTAAGGTGTGACTAGTTTCTAGTTCCCCATTTGATTTGTTAAGTGTTCTAACTCAACTATCCTTATTGTGTGTTATGTTGTAAGTGACCAACCCGTAAACGGTCATGCACTTGGTATTAGAGCATTCCAGGCTCTTGATTGTAATATCTCACTATCTTAAGATCCCTCACACACACAAAATACTTAACATCTCAAATGGAAGCTCTTACTAAAGGTGATATGGAAACTGGAACCATGACAAATTTCCCACTGATCGCTCCTGAAGACTTTGACACTTGGTGCCAAAGGATGGAAGGTTACATCAAATCACAAGACTCTCAAATGTGGGAATCTGTTGTCTCATGACCTTACACACCAAGCACCTCCTTAGCTGCTAGAGGTGGTATGATTCCAAAGGTTGTGGCTGATTACTCTGATGAAGGCAGAAAAGAGAGTAGAGATTAATTAGAAAGAGGTGACAACCCTTCTGCTCTTCCAAACTCTGTATACAACTAAGCAATTGTGTGATGCATTGAAACTAATGTATGAGGGTTCTATTAAAGCCAAGGAGAACTTGAAAGATCTCCCAAAGCAGCAGTTTGAAAACGTCACCTTTAAAATAGGTAAACCAATAACTCAAAAATACCTTAGGTATGTTGAGATTGTAGACACTCTAATGGATGTTGGAGTGACTCTTGAAAATAAAGACATTGTAAGTAAGTTTATGTCCTTTCTTCCTTGTAAATGGACATATTACTGTGTTGTTATCAAGAGAACTGAGAACCTTAAGACTCACTTTAACTGAATTGTATGGTATTCTTAGTGAATACCAGATGGAGATAAACATACAAGGTTCATTTGGTAAATCCAACAATCAAATGAGTTTAGCCCTGCATGTGATTGAAAGGGATAGCATAGATCCTCAACATCATCTTATATGTTACCTTGACAACTCACAAAAGGGTCCTTTCATCACCTTCCCGGAGACACCAAAAGAAAGCTACACTCAAGGAAGCCCATTCCAGGAGACAAGTTCTTTACATGCCTTCGTGTCTTCTAATGAAAGCTCAGGAAACTTTTAATTCACCCTTGAAGATGTGGACTATATTCATCGAGATGATCTGGAGTACATGGAAATAGTCCAGCAGATGGCTCTTCTCACTCATAGAGCCAAGAAGTTCTATAAGAGGACATGAAGGAAGTTCCCAAGCAATACAACCAATGAACAGTTTGGGCTGGATAAAAGCAAAGTCACGTGTTACAACTGTAACCAAATTGGCCACTTTTCAAGGGAGTGCAAGACACCAAGAACAAACGGTGACCAAGCACAAACCATACCAAACTACATTGAGAAATCCACCCAGAATAAGAAGCCAAAGCAGCAAGTTGCAGTTACTATTGAAGAAGGAGGCTTTGACTAGAGTTTTCTGGTGGAAGATACATCTCCAAACCAAGCACTAATGGTTGACCACGATGAAGCAAAGGTATTGGAACATCTCTGTACACCTGAATGTATTGCTAAAATTAATAGATACAGGTCCTACAACTTAGAGATTAGATCTGATCTTAAGTCCTTGAATAACTTAAAATCTGATTTCAAAAGATCTAAAAATGATTATAAATTGAAAACAGAGGACTTAGAGAAAACCATTTCAGTGCTTAAGCAGGACTCAGATCAAAGATCTCATAACCAAGTTGACTGAATGCCAGGCTGAGCTTGTGACCAATAAAGCTAGGGTAAAAAAATGTGTTCTTGAAGAAGAAACTTTCAAGAACATTATATCCTCATCCTTGCATGCAAAATTTTGTTATCGGAATAAGTAGGGACTGGGATCTAGTGAGATAGCTCCTCACACACAATCTTGTTTGTAAGATCTCCCAAGTGTTGAACTTGTGAAGATGAGCTTCCTTTCATAGACCCCTTGACTGAAGAGGATGAAGAAGTGATAGTGGAGAATGCCTCTAAGAAGAGTGAAGAATAGGATTCTAAGAAGGGTCACTATTCTTCTAAGGAGAGTAAGAAGACTATGATGACCAAGTCTATGAGAAAGAACTTGATCAGAAAGAGCAAAAGAAAAGCAAAGAAGGCTTAAGAGATCAAGAACATCTTCAACTCTAAGGAGAAACAAGTTTTCATCTCTACACAATTTGAAGTGGTTAAGATTGAAGACATCAACCTGATTTCTAGTACCAAGAGTTCTGGTTCATTTTCAAATCATCCCAGCAACAAGAAGAAGGTTGATGAGCTATATATCACTACTACACAGTCTAAACGATCTAGCTACAAAGGTAGTTCTCACCCTAAAGGAATAGTCTTAGCATCTGCAAAGTTGAAGGTGGAGAATGAAAGTAATCAATGTCAGCTTTGTTCATAAAAAAGGCTCTTGGGAAGAAAAAATGGTTTGTGTCATGTGTGGGAGTACCTCTCATCTGGCTAAGGATTGCCTCTACAATCCAAGAATTACTATCCATATGATCAAGAAAGAGACTTCTAAGAGTTCCAAGAAGAAACAAGCTTTGGAAGGAAAATTTGTTTCCTTTAAAAGCTACAAAAGGAAGATGAAGGCAAGTGGATAATTGCTTTCGGATAGATTTGAAATGACTGCTATGGGGGAACTCAATTTCTTTCTAGGAATTCAAGTGAAGCAAGTTGAACATGGCATCTTCATAAGTCAATCAAAATATGCTCAATACATACTCAATAGATTCAACATGACTTACTATAAGGTTTCTAAGACACCCATAGCAAGAAACCACTCCCTTGGGCCTGATCTTGAGGGGAAGTGTGTGGATGAATATCTTTTCAGGGCTTTGATTGGGTCTCTTATGTACCTTAAAGCTAGCAAGACTGATATCATGCTTGCCACATGTGTTTGTGCAAGATATCAAGCTAACCCTAAGATGTCACATTTCATCAATATCAAAAGAATTTAAAGATATTTCAAAGGGGCCTCAACACTTGGCCTTTGGTATCCAAAGAATTCTGACTTTAATCTGTATACATATACAGATAATGATTATGGTGGCTGTAATATGACTGCAAAGTCCACATCAGGGGGATGTTAGTTTCTTGGTGGAAGGGTTGTCTCATGGCAATGTAAGAAGCAACCCTATGTCTATGCACCAACTACTAAAGTTGAATACATTGTTGCTGCAAGCTGTTGTGCTCAAGTGTTTTGGATTCAGAATCAGATGCTAGACTATGTGTTCAACTTGAAGTAGACTCTCATTCACTTAGATAACAATAGTGCTATCTCTATTAAAGAGAATCCTATGCAACACTCAAGGACAAAACACATCAATATCAGGTATTATTTGATTAGAGTTAATTTTGAAAAAGGATTAATCAAACTAGTCAAGGTTAACACAAATGAACAATATGTTGATCTGTTCACCAAAGCTTTTGATGAGCGGAGATTTAAATATCTTGTATCAGCTATTAGGATGATTAACTTTGAGTAGCTTTTTCTTAAAACTTAATCATATCTTATTTCTAAAATTTGTGTGTCCTAATTTGTTTATATCTATCACCTTCAAAAGCTCTTGTTTTCTGTGGAAGAAAATCTTTTTAGAAAACTTTCCTTAGATTTTTGAAAATCTTGATCTTTTAGTCCTTTCAGAAGATATAGATTTATCTTCAGAAGAAACTTATGCCTTTAAAACAAATAATTGCTTAACTAAAATTGCCTTCACAAGAAAGTTTCTTAAATATCTTTCGAAGCTTAGCACTTCTCTTAAGTACTTGTATGTTTTCAAGGATAGTTTTCTTCTGAAGTAAATTAACACTCGGAAGCTTTATTTTTATTTGAATAAAACATCTAAGTCTTAATTCTCTTCTTAAGCACAATTTTCAAATCTTTTAGGAATATCTTCTGAAGTCATTTTGGCTTCGGAAGCTTTTCATCAAAACTTACAAAGACAAATTACCTTCGGAAGATTTTTGACTACCAAGAAAACTACCCTTTAGGCAAAAAGAAAACTACTTTTTCAGAGGTGGGACTGACATCCGGATTTCAAATTTTATCCTCTTAATTAACTTTTTCTGAAATCCATTTCATATATAAACCCAATAGTTACCCCTCTTTCTTTATCATCTTCACTTCTCCCAGAACTAAATTCTCAAAATTCCTCTGAAACCACATTTGTTCTTCATTTCCTTCACCTCTAAACTTTCTAAAATGGCCAACCTCAATTGTAGAAATGACCCAAACTTCTCCATGTAATTACACAGGCAACACAATCAACTTGCTTTGTTAAACTCTAAAAAAGATCCTCATTTCTTAATGGTTTGTTGATTTTTGGCTCTGTCCAACTACTCCACCTCCCTTACCATTGATCCTGTTCTTTATGAGGATCATTTTCTTGATTTATGGAAGACCTGTCAAGAGGTCATCATTGATGGGGAGAAGACACTATCTGCTATAGTGTAGGGGAGGACAATCTGTATCACTATAGCCATCATCAACACCTATATTCAGCAGGATGATGAGGAAGGTGAATTGTCCTTTCCTAAAGAAGTTGTCAACCACTCCTTTGAGCAAATGGGCTATGAGTGAGATTTTTCTATCAAGACCTTCAGGAAAGGGAAGGTCTCATCCCAGTGGAAGTACTTACTTCATGTGGTCATCCATAGCTTGTTAAACAAGCATGGGGGCTGGGACCATATTCCTAAATATCTTTCCTTCATAGTGCATTGGATGGTTTAGGGGGTCAAGTTTAGGTACTCTTAGTTTGTTTATACAAATTTGCTTCCTAACTTCCACTCCTTAGAGTATTATATGTTTCCTAGATATGTTCAACACATTCTTAACTGTGAACTGGTCTCATAGTTAAGGGAAACAGATAATATTCTTAAATTGGGACAAATGAAGCCCGACAACTTTAAAATCTTGAAGAAGCTAACTGTTGGCTTCTCTAGGGCAGAAACAACCCTGGTCCCAAAAATGTTAGAGCTCATTGCTCAAGGTGACAACCTAGCAACACAAGCTAGTGTTAAACCCACACCTTCTACCTCTCAACCACCAAAACAGCCACAAATGACCCTCACCTACCAAAGAAAATCCAAACGAACCCCTGCACAAGCTACTCAGTCTATGCAGGCCCCCATACTACTACGCACACAGGAAGAAGTGGACACTAGAGCTCTCACTTCTCCTGAGGAGAAAACCACTCCCATCTCTTTAAGAATCAGTTTTGAGGTTCCACATGCTTAGCCTGATGAGCTCACTAGCCCAACAGCCTTAAGTCTTCATTCTGAGTCTCAACAATCTAGTGAACAACCTTCAGGGGAAAGTCACCATCCTTAGCCTTTAGATCTCAACCAACCAATCCCTAGCCTTGACTTATATAATGATGAGGACTTGGGATTCAATGAGTATCATGAGTCTCTCTACTCTTCCCCTACTCAAAGAGAGATGAGTGCTCCTAATTCTCCCCTGTCTAGCCCATATCATCTACCCACTACTAAGGTGGATCTCCCTGAACTTATTCAAGAGATCCATATGGAAGAGGCTCTCACTTATGCAAGTGATTACATCTTTGAGACCTCAACCATGGGAACTCAGCCCACTGATACTCCATTTGAAGTAGTGAGTGAGCAGAGGTAAACCAGCAGCAAAGAACATCATGATGGTGGTGAGACAGAGGACTTTGGTCCAATTATCTCAACCCCCAATGAATCTTCTGATGAAGAAGAGGGGAATCTGAGAATAAAGGTGCAAAAACTGTCAAACACATGCACATATCTATTCTCTAAGGTTAGTCACTTGGAATCTCAGGTGACTACCTTACACAATAGGGTCAATGATCAGCAACTTGAGATATCTTATCTCAAGGAGAAACTAGCTGGGAGACCTTTAAGAAGAACTCTACCAGGAACACAAAAACCTTTGAATGTGATTGACCTAACTCCTAGCTCACCTATTCAAAAGGGTGATGCTACCAAAAAGGGGGAGAAAGTCCTTACAATCACGAAACCTGGGAGTTCTTCACAGAGCATGGACTTTGAGGACTCACCATCCTCACTTGAAACTATTCATACTCAACAACTTCCTCAAGTTCATATTAATATGGACTCTATAGACTCCTTCATTCAGAGTCTTTTTTAGGAAGGCATACCAAGGGTTGTGTTATCTCCATGTTAAGGAACTTCCAACTACATCATAGGGTGGATGTATGATGCTAATAGACTAGCCCTTATTCTTCAAAGAGTTCAAGGGCAATAAGAGGTCTTCAACATTCAGACCTTGAACTACTATGAAGGTTTTGACCTTATAAACATGCCACTTGTCAACCCAAGCCAATCCAGACAAGCTGACAACTAGGCTCAAAGGATTCAAGATAGGATTACTGAAGAGTTTAGCCTCAAAAAGGAGACAAAGGCAATCAAGTAATGTCATTGGTCAACTGGATGTTCAGGCAGACCCTGAGATTAGCTTCAAAGGAAAACCCTTGACTCAAGGCCTAGTGATAGAACCTGAGAGCCCTGTCACACCTATAATTACTTCAGAAGTCCATTCCCTTGAAGAGACACCTACTAGTGAAGGTGTATCTCAACCTCTCAGTCCAAAGCATGGATGTTACTCCAAGAAATAAAGGCTAAAGCTCTCTCCACCCTGAGTCATAAAGGTCTGTGAGTGACAAAGGGAAAATCAAAATGACTCGTGAGGAGATCGAGGAGGAGGAGAGAGGGGAAAAAGAAACTAAGGGGAGAAAGTTCCTCTGTTGGGTCTGTTGGCTTCATGGAAGCTACAATCAGGGCTGCTTCCAAACCAAACACTAAAAATGATGAGTTAAGGGCCATCTGGAATGCTTACTTATAGACCAAGAACTATGATATTGATAATATCATCTCCCTCCCCTTAGAGGAATTGAATAATAAAGCTGACATGAACTTGTCAACAGATAAGAAGGAAGTAGAGGATGCAAGATTTCTTCTTCAAATCAAAGAGGTAAGGAGACTAAAAAGGCTCTACAAACATGTTCCTACTCTTTCACCAGTTCAAGAAAGTCCTGTGTAGGAGACTCTGGCTCCAGAAGAACCATAAATAGACAATGAAACTATTAAGATCAACATGATCAACTACCTGAGTGCCACAGGTCTCTATCAGGCATATGCACTTCTTTCCTTTTCAATTGAGTAAATTGAGTTTGAGTATCTCAAGCAACATGTACTCGAAGTACTCATCAAAAGAATTGTAACAAAAAGGAAGATAAATAAAGAAGTTGTCAAGGCCAGAGCCATCATCCAGAAGAGTCAAAAGAAGTCTCTTGATAGGCAAATGATGATGAGCTTTATGAAACTATATGGTTTCTCTGGAAGGAGACTTGACTCTATGTCTCTATCAACTACGGATGAGCATATTAGGGTGATCAGAATAAGATCAAAAGAGGAGAACTTGTTGACTTACTCTCCCCACCAAGTTAGATACCTCAAGAAGTGGAGGTTAAGGTTGAACCTTTTGAGACAACACAACCTAGACCTCCTACTGAATCTCAGCAAGCTTCATCTTCTTATCCACAGCAGGGTTCAGTTCCCTCTCAATCTGAACCTGTGAGAGAGGAAACCCTAACTTTGAAAGACAAAGATGATCAACAAGGTGCTACATGCCACTCTTCTTAGTTAAAAGGTATGAAAAGGAGAAAAAGGATGGCTTCTAGACCAAAGTCAAAGAAGAAAACGAAATGAGCATCCATCTTCAAACCTCAGGATGAATCAGAACATCATAAGGATGTGAAACAAGAGGAAGCTCCACCAACTCCAATCCAAATCGCTCCTCTGGCATCAGGAAGACCCATCTTATCCTAGACTTACACTACTAGTCCAGAAAGATGGCATGTTATCAAAGATCAAGGTATTGAAGATGTCTACACATGGCATGACATGTTCAATCTACCTTTACATGATCTTTTTGAGATGAGAAGACACTACGAGAGCTTGAGTGATCCTGATAATCTAATGAATAAAGGTATGGTCATCATCATGATGAGGACTGTCAATATTTGAAGTCTTCAAATGTTTTGGTCACATCAGTCTAGGGGGAGTTTGTAAGGATTCATATAAGACTGATGTAACCTAAAACATCCAAACATTCTATCTTGCATGCATGCACTAAGTGATGAAGTAAATGCTTCGAAAGTTTCACATACACTACATTAGAAAATATTCTAAGTGTGAAATCTTCCGAAACCAAGACTAATATCTTCCGAAGCCAAATATGAAGTCTTTCGAAGCTTCAAAGACAAAGTATTCTGAAGCCAACACTTGAAGACAGATTTCTTTCGAAGACTTTTTAGTACATGCTTTATCAGATGTAGTTTTACCATAAACCTAGACCACCTTTCCACTGTAAATCTATTTGACTCACCAACTTTCACAAGTTGGTGAAAGGTCCATGCTTTTGGTAAACTGTACATTGAGGTCTTGAGTTTGTTAATTTCTACTTTATGTACTTTTATCCTTTTTATAATATATTAGGTTGCAAGCTATGGCATGTCATAGTCACTTGTCAAAAGATAATCTGCCTTTTGACTCTACATTGATTTTGTTGTTGTCTAGATTATGTATCCGCTAGCCTTCAAAGTATGGTCGGCTATAGGATGTAGTATAAAGTATCTCAGGTCCCTTTGTAATCTGTTATGCTTTTATGCTTTGTAAACACTTGTAAGGAACTTGAGACCAATATACAACATTCTTGAGAACCAAACACTTGTGTTATTGTTATTTTTCTTGTTCTGTCTCTTTATTACTTGTTACTTAGTATCAAGGTGCGACTGGTTTCAAGTTTCCCATTTGATCTATTAAGTGTTCTAACTCAACTTTCCTCATTATGTGTTGTGTTGTAAGTGACCAACCCTTAAACGGTCTTGCACCGATGAAGAATATATTTGAAATGAGTGCCATGGGGGAACTCAATTTCTTTTTTGGAATCCAAGTGAAGTAGGTTGATAATGGCATCTTTACAAACTAGTCAAAGTATGTGTAAGACACACTACCCAAATTTCATCTAACTGACTATAAGGTTGCTAAGACATACTAGTCAGATTTTTGACTTCAAGTTTACGTATCTTCATAAACCACTCTCTACCACCCGATCTTGTGGGGGAGTGTGTTGATGAACATATCTACAAGGA
This sequence comes from Flaveria bidentis, assembly GCA_018326385.1. Lineage (NCBI taxonomy): Eukaryota > Viridiplantae > Streptophyta > Magnoliopsida > Asterales > Asteraceae > Flaveria > Flaveria bidentis. Next base: position 5,622 of record BJCM01265945.1, on the reverse strand, counting down.
TATAATTGGATCTCTTATGTACCTTACAGCGAGAAAGCCTAATATCATGTTTGCGACATTTATTTCTGCAAGACATCAAGCCAACCACAAGATGTCACACGTGGTTGTGGTCAAGAGGATTCTCTGATATCTAAAAGGTGCTCCTAAAATAGGCATTTGGTATTCAAAGAATTTTAACTTCAATATGTTTGCTTATACAGATAGTGACTACGGTGGCGACAACATTACTGCAAATCTACATCAAGGGGATGTCAATTTCTGGTTGGAACGATTAGTGCAAGAAACAATAATGTGCGTTTACATAAACTATTAAATTTGAATAATTTTTTTGCTGCAAGCTACTATGCTTAATTGTTTTGGATTTAGAATCATATGATGGACTATGTATTCAACTTCAAAGAGACTCCCATCCACATAGACAACAACAGTGCTAACTCTATTATAGAGAATCCTATGCAGCACTCGAATACAAAGCACATCAACATCTAATATTAATTGATAAGAGATAATTTTGAAAAATGATTGATAAAACTAGTCAAAGTTAACACAAATGAAAAATATGTTGATCTATTCGCAAAAACTTTTGATAAACAAATATTTAAGCATCTTGTATAAGCCATTGGGATAATTATGAGTAGATTTTCTTAAATTAATTACAAGGTTATTTTCCAAATGTGTGTATCTTCAAAATTGTCTATATCATTACTCATATAAGCCCAGTTTACCTTAGAGAAAAAAAAATTCTAAATAATATCCTTAGAATTTTAAGAATTTATAGATATATTTACTTTCATAAGAAATTAAATTGACTTCAAAATAAAGTTATGTCTTCAAAACTAATAACTACTTACCAACAAATTTACCTTCTGAATAAACTCTAATATATCTTCCTAAGCTTAAGTATGCTTCTAAGTATTTATATCTTTTGAAGGACAATTTTCGTCCGAAAGCAATTATGCCACGGAAGCTTTATTCATCATTTAAATAAAACTTTTGATGTTTAATCTCTTCTGAAACAAAATATGTTTTGAATGCAAAGTTACTCTAAGTATTTTTCTTCAGAAGGAAATTCTTCTAGAGATAATGAATATCTTTCGAAGTCAAATTGGCTTTGAATGTTTTCTCAAAACTTTCGAAGAAAAATTAACCTATGAAGATTTTCAAATTTCAAGATAACTATCTTTTTGGACACTTTTTCAGATGTGGAACCGATCCCCAGATTTCAAAGTTTATACTTTTGCATTAACTTTATCTAAAATCCTACCATATAAATATCCTTACAATGGCTCCCGCTCTTTCTTCTTCCTCTTCATCTGAAAAAGTTCTAACCCTAAAAATATCCACAAAACCTCTTGTTCTTAGCTTTTTTCCATCCCAAAGCTTTCTCAAATGGCCAACCCTAAACCCCAAAGCTAGTCAAATTTTTTCTACAACTTCATAAGCAACATAATCAAGTTGCTCTGTTATTGTCTGAGAAAAATCTTGCTTTCTCAAACGATTGCCCTACTTTATTAGCCATTTATCCTACCTTACCGCACTTACTATTAACCCTCCATTGTATGAAGAACAACTCCTTGAGTTCATACTAAGAGGTGATCTTGGAGGGTGAGGAGACACTGTCTGCCATAGTGTAGGGGAGGACAGTTTTCATCACCTCAACCATAATTAACACTCATCTCAGGCTGAATGATGAAGAAGGTGAGTTGTCTTTACCTAAATTTTCTATTAATGAGTCATTTAGACAGATGGGCTATGAAGGGGAGTACATAGTTACAACTATCAAAAAAAGTAAGGTCTCCTACATGTAGTAACCAGCCAGGCCTAAGAAGCTACGAATCTCGAATGGTATCTTCAGAGGTTCCCATTACATCATCGCTTCACCCTTCGCAGGGTCCACCCTGATTCCTTCAGAATTAACCACATGACCCAGAAATTGAACTTCTCGTAACCAAAATACGCATTTAGAGAATTTAGCGTACAACTTCATACGTCTCCAATACTTCTCAAATATGATCGACGTGTTCTTCTTCACTTTTTGAAAAAATAAGAATGTCATCGATGAACATTATCACCAATTTATCTAACATTGGCCAACATACCCGATTCATCTATCCTCAAAAACCAGCTGGCACCCTGAAGCTAATCAAACAGGTCATCAGTCCTTGGTTTCAAATTGATTTGATTCCAGGAGCAAACCCTGTGGCTAAGTAACCATATCGATTTACACCATCGGAAATGCAAAAGCTACCTAGTCAACTTCATGAACTATCCGATAAGGATTTTATTCATCCCAGCTCTTCGCCTTGGGATGCACCTATTCGATTCGTCAAGAAGAAAGATGGACCATTTCGTATGTGCATCGATTATGGTGAACTGAACAAGCTTACCATCAAGAACCGCTACCCTCTTTCTCGTATCGATGATCTTTTTGACGAACTTCAAGGAGCTGCCATTTTCTCGAAGATTGACTTACATTCTAGTTATCATCAATTACGAGTCCATGATGATGATATCCCAAAGACTACATTCCATACTCGATATGGGTACTATGAGTTCATGGTTATGCATTTTGGTTTAACAAATGCCCCTGCTGTCTTCATGGATCTCATGAATCGAGTGTGCAAGCGTTATCTAGATAAATTTGTGATCGTGTTCATTGACGACATACTTATCTATTCCAAGTCCAATATCGATCATGAACTTCACTTCCGACTAGTGCTTGAATTGTTGAAGAAGGAACAATTGTACGTGAAGTTATCGAAGTGCGAATTTGGCTTGAGGAAGTTCAATTTCTAGGACACGTGGTGAATAGTCAAGGAATTCACGTTGACCTTGCAAAGGTGGAAGTTGTGAAGAATTGGTGTGTTCCTACAACTCCAACCAAAGTTCGTTCTTTCCTTGGTCTTGCTGGTTATTACCGGCTATTCATTGCTAACTTTTCAAGAATCACGAAGCCACTTACTCCTTTGACTCAAAAGAATAAACCATTCGAGTAGGGTCTGAGCAAGAGGATGCCTCGAAGCATTATAACACTAGTTGTGTAATGCTCCTATCTTGACCCTAACCGATGGGAACAACGATTTCACCACGTATTGTGATGCATCTAAACACGGTCTTGCTTGTCTTTTCATGCAATGAGGAAAGGTCGTAGCATATGCATCGAGACAATTGAAGGTCCACAAGTTGAATTACACGACACACTATCTCGAACTTGTTGTAATGGTTTTTGCCTTTAAGATTTGGAGGCATTACCTTTATGGTAAAAATTTATAGTCTACACCGATCACAAAAGCCTCAACATGTGTTTAATAAAAAAGATCTCAATATGTGACAACGTCATTGGGTTGAGTTGATTAGTGATTACGATTGTATTCGTTACCATCCTGGTAAGGCAAATGTCATAGCTGATGCACTAAGCCGAAAGAATCATAACAAGATGGTCTCATTTCAAGATATTCGTGATAGGAGACAATGGTTTGACACTTTGGGAGAATTCGATACCGATCCGTTTAGATGTCAACGAGACCACCATGCTCCTACAAAATTTGAGGATTGAAAGTGACATCGAGACTAGTATTTTAGAGGCTCAACAAGCGGTTCAACAAGAAGGAAGAATGAGAGAGGAATTGGAATATTATCTTCTAGCTCAACTAGAAACGAAACCCAATGGGTTGATATATTTCGCAAATCCAATTTGGGTTCCGAATCTTGATAATCTTCGTACCTTTATCATGAACGAAGCTCATCAAACTCATTATTCTATTCATCTTAGCTCAGAAAAGATGTAACGGACCTGCGTAGTCAATATCAGTGGCCTGGAATGAAGAAAGACATAGCGATTTATGTAGTTGTCGGAGGTTAAAGCCAAACATCAACGTCCAAGTGGATTGCTTGAATAACCCGAGATTCCTATGTGGAAATGGGAACACATATCCATGGACTTCATAACTAAACTACCCCGTACCTCTCGTGGTCATGATAGCGTATGGGTGATCATTGACCGAATGACCAAGTCGGCACATTTTATACCCATATGTGACAGTTACAAAACATCAAACTTGGCTCGTATATATATTGATGAAATTGTGAGTCATCATGGGGTACCTTTGCACATCATATCCAACCAAGACGCTCGCTTCAGTTTGCATTTTTGGTCATCTATGCAAGAACTGTTGGGTACTCAATTGGATCTAAGCATGGTTTATCATCCTCAAACGGACGGTCAAACTAAGCAAACCATCCAAACCTTGGAGGATTTGCTACGTCTTTGTGTGCTTGACATTGGTGGTGACTGGGATACGCATTTACCGCTCGCGGAAATTTCATATAATAATAGTTATCACTCGAGTATCAAGATGGCACCTTTCCAAGTGCTTTATGGTCGTAAATGCCGTTCACCGATCTGCTGGACCGATATTGGTGAGAACTTCATCACTGGTCCTGAACTTATACAAGAAAAACCAACAAAGTCTCCATAATTCGCAAGAACCTTAAAGTGGCAAGAAGTTGACAAAAGAGTTATGCCAATAAGTGACGCAAGCCATTGGAATTCCAAGTTGGGATATGGTTTTTCTTAAGGTCTCTTCATGGAAGGGCGTTGTTCACTTTGGAAAGAAGGGGAAACTAGCTCCAAGATTTGTAGGACCTTTCAAGATTCTGAAAAGGATCGGGAAAGTGGCTTAGAAACTAGAATTACTTTCCGACCTTAGTGGAGTTCATCTTGTTTTCCATGTCTTAAATTAAAGAAAGTGTTTGGCTGACAAAAGCCTACATGTCCCGTTGGATGACATCCAGATCAATGAGTCATTACACTTTGTTGAGAAACCCGTTGAAGTCATGGATCGCATTATGAAGAAGACTAGAACCACAACTACCCCAATCATCAAGGTTTATTGACAGAATAAGCATGGAGCTGAGTTTACTTGGGAGCGTGAGGAGTATATAAAGAAAAAGTACCCGTTTTTGTTAGTATAGTTTCATTCCAAATTTCGAGACAAAATTCTTATAAGTTGGGGAGACTGTAACATCTTGTAATTTCCGTTAATAAAAAGTTAACGTTGTTAATTCTTGTAAGGACCATTGTTGTCAATTATAAAGGTTAATGTTAGAACCCTTAGAAGATTAACATTTAGTCTTTTATTGTCTACTTTATATTTTGTACTAGTATAGGGACTAGTTTTGTAAATTGTTAGTTCCTTAGTTTCTAGTATAAATAGCTTAGACTAGAGTAAACAGAAAGAGTTTTTTTGAAAAAGAACTGCTTTCTTACTCTTGTAATTGTCTTTGCTTTATCCATGAATTGTGAATTTTGTTGATATTGCTTGATTTGATTACAATTGTTTGTGTTTTCTTTGAATTATTTACATAAATCATTACAGATTGAATCAATTGATCCTATCAATTGGTATCAGAGCAATTGGTAACCTATCAATTGGTATCAGAGCAATTGGTAACCTATCAATTGGTATCAGAGCAAATGGTAACCTATCAATTGGTATTAGAGCTTTCGGTTGAGTGTTTTTTAAGTTCTGTCGAACATAGAAACTTCAAAATTCCACTAAAATCTGTAATTGATTGACAATTCGAGTGAAACATTGTGAATTAAAGTTGTGTTTCATCATC
>BJCM01265940.1:0-22629 GCA_018326385.1 Flaveria bidentis | reverse complement strand
GGAACTCTTTCCCTTCCCCAATCAGTTTGTTTCATGTCAAATTCTTTAGCTAAGGTATGGGTTTCATCTCTTTTCCACCTAATTTGTGATTGAAAGACTCTCTTGGTTTATTTATTAGATTTAGGACTCTCTTTTGACAACCTTGATTTGGTTGAGTGAAATTGGTTGGATTTTTGGTACATTTTTAGTTAGTTTTTTTTTTTGCAATTTGTGTAGCTAAGATGTTTCAGGTACTACATTTTGTTGAAATTTAGGGTTGTTGAGCTACTTTTATGAATTAACAAACTCTACCATTGAAGTTCGAACTATTTGGGTTGATCTTGCTTGTTTTAACATGATTTTCTCAAAACAAATTTGGACACCACATGTAATTTTATCTGAAACCCTTTGTTCTCTGAAAATAATTGCAAATTAGGAAAATTTTTGTTTTAGTTTAGGAGTTGATTAAAATTTTGGTGCCTACAGTTCACATGGCCATGTGGGACCCCTACACAGCGAAGTCAGCTAGTTGTTTTATGTCTGAATGGGCGGCCTGTTTTGAAGAGATCCGAGCCCAACGCACTGCTCAAATGCCAAGTTCCTACACCAAGCTCTACAAAGTGAAGAAGCATCTAAAGGTGTCAGGAAAGATTATAGCTTGGGAATATTTTCAGGATCTAAACGTGTATGCCGTGAAAAGAGAGAAGGGCATATAGTACTTTAGGTTTCCACATGATCTAAAGACGCTTCTCGGTTTTGAGCTCAACCTGCTGGCACGACGGAAGTTGTTTTATGCTAATCCAAAGAAAATGTCAGGCTGGTTTGAGGCTGCATTGAAAAAAAGATTACCACACCAGGTGGGTCAACTTAAAACCTCAACAACCAACGAGGTACATTAGACGGTCTAAAGTTGATTCCATTACTCGAAAGCAAAAGATAGTGCTGAAGTGGAGTCCTCTACGTAAGATGTCAAGAATCCCTCTAAGGGAAATGCCACAGGACTTTACTCCACACTTCAAGTGGTGATACTATGATTGGAGAATAGGTGAAGCAGTTATTGTCTTGCAAAATGAGCGCCAAATGGATACTATTCGAGTATTTGATCCAATGTGGCTGATTAACTTGTCTGCTGATGATGTATACACATTATACGAGTGGCCACTGTTTTATGATTCGTAAGACATTATACAAGCCCTCAAGTTCCAAAATGTTATAAGACTCTGTTTCATATTTGAGAAAAATGCCGGAGTTACAAGAGAGGAGAAGTACAAGATGTTTGATAAGCTGATGAAGAATGTTAGACGATGTAAACTAGGTCCAAGGGAGTTTGTTGATACATGTGTACGTACTTTCGGAGCTTAGTGTAAAATGTCTTTGGTGTCTTACATATATGTAATTGATGTAATTGATTGGGTATGAATGGAATGAAATAAGTGGTTGATGCTTATAATGTTTAATATTTCATTGTTTATTGTGTGATAATGCATATTGAACTAACTATATAGGTTTACGGTTGTTATAAATAATTCTTAGTCAATAATGATTGAGAAACATGATTAAACTTAATTGTGTGAAGTCCTCATACGAATGGACCATTCTAATGGACCATACGCATGAATACTTCATGCTAATGGACCAGTCGCACGATTGAACCAGGAGACTGGATCAGTCGCACGATTGTGACATAAGAGTGACTCAGTCGCATGACTGAACATTCACTCGTGCGCATGAATCAACCGCATGCTTCAGTCGCACGATTGAAAACCCTAACCTATAAATACCACTTAATTCATGGAAAAACATAAGAATTCAAATACCTACGCACATAATCGTACCCTAGCCGTCCAGAGACTCAAGGAAACCTATTCCAAGTTAATAGATCGCAGTTAATCATCTTACAATCGTTCTTAACGTATTGATTCATTCTTAGATCGATTATACTGGCATTCTCACTGATTGGATCGCCAATCAAATAGGATTCCGCACTATTTGGTTTGGTATACATGTAAATCAGTTAGTACTCCGTACCTAAACGATCCTAACAACAACTGAATCTACATGAGTCCCCTCCACATCAGTGGGACTCACCTTAATAGGTTTTTGCTAATGGGGGCTAGAGATAAGAGGTACCTCTAGGCTCTGTTGACCTAAGAGGGTGTTGTGGATCAACTTCATTGCCATGAAGAGGCATAATCTCATTATCAGTTCTTATTAATAGGTCAGTAAAGGATATGGAAGACCTAATGACCCGGGACTTTGATTAATGTCTATTGGCATTGAGCCTATGGTGCGGTTGTCCCTTTTTGGCTTCTTAGGAGAGTATAGAGACTCACCCTGATGGATATCAGATTTGGTTTCGGGCTTAGGGGATTGAGACTTAGGAAACTCAAATCCCACGTTAAGGTCAATTGTGAATGATGGTGAGACCACAGACTGAATGGGAGCCCATGTTTCCACTCTAGTCTTTTTTGGTAGAATAGGAGGTGCTTGATCAATCAAAGTATAATGATTAAGGGTTCGTTTGGGCGTCTCTGATATGTGTATTTGATGGGGTGAGAAGGTGAAACTACCAATGTGAGGGTGGTTGTTGGTGTGGGTTCATCACCTATGGGGTTAACAGGGATGTCACTAGGAGCTATGCACTCAATCATACCTGGAAGAAGTGGAATGTCTCTTCCGATGAAGTTGGTGGACATCCTCTTTAGAATCTTGAAGAATGCCAACCTCATGTGAGGGACTAGAAGAGCAGCTGCGCAGACAAGCTTGCTCTGTTCTAAGTCATAATTGATTAGGTGCTGGATGAACCTGGGATACATGTAGAATGTCTCCCTTTGAAGGTTGTCCATCAAATTGGTCATCACAAATATGGAGTAGTTAAAGCGTAGGCCTCTTACCAACCCATGAACTAAACAACCTAGTTCATATGGGATTTGATCCCATCATCCTGACTTGTTGGAAATGCAGTGCAGGACAATATGTAGCTGGGATTTCCACTAGTAGGAGAAGTTGAACTTGTAAATAGTGGATCTGCTAACATCACTTCCATATCCTATTAGGATATAGGTTTCATTAATATCAGCCTTGGGGAACTCCGTCGGAGAACCATCATCATGGAGCTCGAGATGCTCCCTAATGAGCTGTTCGGATATGATCAACTCTTGTTCACAAATGCTAGACCTCAAAACCCTAAACCCATTCTGGGTTATGATCTGTGCATCCCCCCCAAAATCAGCCATGTGGTTTGAATACAAGGTGGGGTTCACAGTTAGGGTAGTGAAGTAAGTTGATTACGTCAAGAAGGAGATAATTTCAAAGAAGTTAGCATCTATGGATGAATCCAAGAATGCTACTTGATTTTGCTGGGGGTTAAGCGCCATTTGATAAAGAACAAAGAAATGACCTTGATTTGGGTAAATTAATGATGAAGAAAGCTTTGGGTAGTGAAATTAGTAATATATTATAATGGATAAGTCAAAATATTTAAATAGGTCCAAATGGCGGAAGGATATGGTGAAGTGATGGTTTGGGTATGATGTGACAAGGGCGGCAAGGTTAAATCCATTTAAAATATTCCGACATCATTAAGAAAATCTTTACATTTTACAGTTGTGGGCCCCAAATATTTACATTACATAGTAAGGTCTTCTTCCGAGTATAAGAGATTTCCTAAGGTAACCTTCTTTCGAAGCTAACTTAACTTCCGATGGTAATTTCTTACTTCTGAGAGTAAAGTGCTTTCAGAATAAAAAATTTGTAAGCTTCGGAAGTAGATCTGATAAATTATCAATCGCTTCTTCTGAGACTAAAAATTCTTCCGAGAAGAAGATTTCCCTTGGAGAAATTTTGCTTCAGAAGATATATGAAATATCTTCTAAGGGTTCATTTTTCTTCGGAAGAATCTATACTTAGAAAACTTTTAGAGAAAACCTTTTGTAACAGGGCTTAAACTGTTTTGACAATTGACATTAAGGAGATAGACTAATCAATGTTTTTCATTCCAATAGCTGTAATGAGATACTTAAATCAACGTTTTTCATTCCAATAGTTGTAATGAGATACTTAAATCAATGTTAATCAGATTTTTCTCATGAATATCTCTTATGAAATGATACTTGATGTTAATATGCTTTGTGTTGGAACACTTCACTGGATTTTCAGTAATAGAGATAACACTGTTCTTATAAATACGGATAGGAGTTCTCATGAAGTTGAATCCATAGTCCAGCATCTGATTCAAAATCCACAGACACTGAGCACAACAACTAGTAGTAGCAATGTATTCAGCTTTAGCAGTAGATGTGGAGACACATGATTGCTTCTTGCTTTGCCATGAGATAATCAATCCACCAAGAAATTGACATCCACTGGATGTTGATTTCTTGTGCATGTTGCAGCCACTATATTCACTATCAGAATAGCTATAGAGATTAATAATGTTGTTCCTTGGATACCAAAGGCCTAGTTTAGGAGCTCATTTGAGGTATCAAAGAATTCTCTTGGCAAAAACTAGGTGAGACACCTTTGAAGTAGCCTGATATCTTGCACAAATGCATGTGGCGAACATGATATCAGGTCTACTTGCAGTGAGAAACATCAGAGTCCCGATGATTGCCCTATATTGATGGAGATCAGTATCCTCCCAGTCAAAATCAGGACAAAGATTATGGTTTCTGAGTATGGGTGTCTTGGCTGGCTTACAATCTTTCATATCAAAATCATTCTAAGATGTCATATACATACTTAGATTGATTGATAAAGAACCCTTCCTTCACTATTTTACATAAATTCTAAGGAAAAAAATCCATCTTTCCCATGGAACTCATTTCAAATTTCTTCTTCATTATGTTCTCATAGTCTCTTCACATTTGGTCATTTGAGGAACCAAATATGATGTCATCAACATAGATTTGGATTAGCAAATTGTCTTTCCCCGACTTCTTTATGAATAAAGTAGTGTCAATGGTGCCTCTAGTGTAGCCATTTTTCAGGAGAAATTGAGAGAAAGTCTCATACCACAACCTAGGTGCTTGGTGCAACCTATATAGAGCTTTATCCAGCTTGCACACACAGTTAGGGTGCTGTGGATCTTCAAATCCTGAAGGTTGACACACATAGACTTTCCTATCTATATGTCTATATAGAAAGGCACATTTCACATCAAGTTGGTAGACAATAAAACTTTTGGATGCAACAAAAGTAAGAAAGATCCTCATTACCTCAAGTCTTGCAATTGGTGCAAAGACATTAGTGTAATCAATTCCTTCCTCTAGGATGTATCCTTGAACTACCAATCTTGCCTTATTCTTAATTATCAAGCCTCTATCATCTCTCTTGTTTTTGAGGACCTATTGGTGCCTATTGGTACTTGAGCAGATGGTAGCGGACATAGGTTTCAAACCTTTCGTTTTATGAATTGAAGCAATTCCTCTTGCATTGATTCAACCCAACTACTATCCTTTAAGGCTTCTTCTACTTTCTTGGGTTCCATCTGAGACAAAAAGCTTGAGTACAAATAAACATTCCTATTGTAAGTTTGTTCTCTTGTTCTCACATATGTAGAGACTTCTCCTATGATGTTCTTAGCTAGATGTGTGTTGTGAATCCAGAGCTTAGGAATCACCTCCGGTTGTAAAGATAGATCCATGTTGGACATATTTTGCTCAGGAGTTTGAACACTTGGATGATCATCATTACAAGGACTAATTGAATGAATGGGAAACACCATCATCATTTATGGGCTGTGAAGCAACATTAACAATTTCATGTTCCTTCAATATGCTACTTCCATCAGCTTGGTGTTGTGCAATGTCACCAGATGAGTTTTGAGGCTCACCAAGTGGACCACTGGTTGAAGCCCCTTAACAAGGTCTAGGTAACTCAAACAGTTGATCATCATCAGAGTCACTTTGAGTACCTATTTAAGCTGAAACATTCTTACAAGATGGATTAGAATAGTTGGGAAACAGTTCTAAGTCAAAAATATGATTAAGGTCATTCCCCCCTAACAAAAGGAGTGTGCTCATTGACAACAATGTTGGATGATTCCTACAATTGTTAATTTTTGATGTTATAAACTCTATAAGGAATAGAGTTAGAGGAATATCAAACAAAGATAGCATCATCTGACTTTTCAAAAAATTTTGCCAAATTGTCCTTTGTGTTAAGTATGGTACACCTGCTGTCAAAGGACCTTAGAAATCCAATGAGCGATGGCCTCTTGTTCCATACCTCATAAGGGGTTTTTTATATGGCTTAACTATAAGAACCCTATTCTGCACATAACATACAGTGCTGACCGCCTCTGCCCAGAATGTTAGAGGCAACTTTGAATCAGCTAACATGGTCCGAGCAACCTCAACCATGTCCTATTCCTCCTCTGAGCAACATCCTTTTGTTAAGGAGTTTTGGGAGCATATTATTGTCTGGCGATCCCTTTTGAGTTACAGAATGAGTCAAGAACGTAATTCTCAATCTGTCCTTTGATTGCTTCTAATTATCTTAACCTTGTGGTCAATTTGATTTTCAATTTTAAGGATAAAAGATTTTAATGTTTCAGTAGTTTCATCCTTAGTTCTTAAAAAGAATACCATGTAAATCTTGTAAAATCATCAACACTCACAAGGTAGTATGATCCATATGCAATAAGTGTAATAGAGTGGTGATACAATTAACAACTTTGAATTTATGAGATACGTTGTGTTGCTTTCCTTCAGGAATACAACACATTTATCTTTGTAGAAAAAATCCTCTTTAGGCAAACCATGTACCAAGTTATTTTTAACCAACTTGTTCATGTTTTTAAAATTTACATGACACATAAGTTTATGCCATAGTGGTGAATCATCACCATCAGCTTTAGAAAGAAAGCAAGATACTTCACCTAGTGGGGAAGCATTGTTTATATCTAGATTGTGCATATCCCTTATCCTGGGATATCTAAGAAGCACTGATTCTTGAGGAATGGTCAAACTTAGTGTGAGGATAATTCACTCATGTTCTATAAAAAGCATTTGATGCTTTTGATCATAAAATTAAGAAACACTTAACAGGTTGTGTTCAAGATGTTTGACAAAGTGTACTTTATCAACTTATAACTTGCCGTTAGACACACTTCCTCTGCCAGAAATGTATCATCCATCCTCACCTCCAAATTGAATAGGACCTCCATCAAAATGTTGAAGTTATTGAAGGAGAGATTTGTTTCCTATCATGTGACTGGAGCATCCACTATCTACAATCCACACATTATTGTTGTTTTCATATGGATGTCCCTACACATATGGTGAAAAAGTTAGTTTTTATTGGAAACCAAAGCCTTGTTGGTGTTGGGCTTTTCCTATAATGAGGATAATATTGAACCAATAATTATACATGGGGGTTCAATAGGTGTTTGTGAAGAAGAGGCTTGGGCTACTACATCTTCTTTGATCTTCCATTCCATCCCTTGGTTGATCATTGAGGATAAGCTTGATAAAGCTTGAGCAACATGAAATTCTTCCGAAGCTTCTTTCTTTTCAGAAGATGTCTTCACCACCTTTTCTTTTGAAGCAGTCTTCTTCTAAGATGGTTTCAAGGGGACTCTTTTGTTCTTTTGAGTCTTAACAACTTTAACTTCCAAACCCATTTTCCCTTCGGAAGAAGGACTTTCTTCCGAAAGCAACCTTGCTTCAAACACAAGCTTTCCCTTTTTCATCACTTGAACCATATGATAAGGTCCAAATTAGAAATCTTCCCTGGCTCCTTCTCTTTTAACATTGTTTGCATAATGTGTGCTAGCAGGATTGTAGTAACAATCTTTTGCAATGTGGTTTTGTAGACCACAAATTATGCAGGCAATGTTAGTCTTCTGGGAACTTAAGGACTGCTGTTTCTTATTCTTCTCATCTTCATAGTAGTCTTTCCATTTTTCTTCTAATCCTTTTGTTGGATAGGTATGCTCGTACTACACACTTTTCCAGGATCAGAAGTTCCCATCACCTGGAATCTAGCTGAGATGAGCACACCCTTTTGTTTTAGGTCAATCTTTAGCTTAGATTCAACCACTTTCTTGGTAATTTTTCGATCTGCCTTAGCCCAACTTCTTCTGGCTTTAGTGGTTAGGGTTTGGTCATCACTAGTAAGAGGGGTTTGGTTTACTTAATTCTTCCCTGTGATGGTCTCCAAAATTGCATCACTCGTTGACTCATGGGAAGGTGGGTCAATAGATGGAACCTCTTGCTCTTTAGTACCAAATCTTGGTTTTCTAATTGACTCATAAGAGTGTGATGGAGAAATTTCATTAGTTCCCAACCCATCTTTGTTTTGATAACAAAGTTTTGAGTGAGAGGATGATGCAAGAATGACTTGGAAGTTTTGGTCTGAGATATCATGCTTCCTGGCTTGAGTCTCGGCTGTGACAAGCTGGGTTTGAGACTCTATCAATTTGGATATTAAATCCTTGATTTGAATCTTGTAGTTTGTAAGTTCATGTTTAACAAGGACACATTTTTCTCTAACTCATCAATCTTCGTTTGATAGTCAGCTTCAGCCCTTTTAAATTTAGATTTTTAGATATTTAAAGACTCAATATTAGATTTAATTTCCATATTATAGTCTTGATATAACTTAACCTTAGCAATACAAGCTAGAGTACAAAGATGTTCATATACCTTGATATTATCTGTTCTAGCCATGAGTGCTTGAGCAGGAGTCACATCCTGTACCATGAAGCTCCAGTCAACTTCTTGAGCTACAACTGTTGTTTCCGTTGACTTCCCAATGGCTTTAGGTGTAGAGGGATGTGAGGAGGCTTATGAGGTTCCCATATTTGACTTGGGAAACTTACATTCCCTTGCAAAGTGACCAAGTTGGTTATAGTTGTAACATTTTGCCTTCGTTTTGTCAAACCCAAACTTGCTTCTAGTTGGGTTTTGAGGGAACTGCCATCTAGTTATTTTGAAAAACTTCTTTACTCGGTAAGTCAGCAAAGCCATTTGTTGGACTATGTCACATACTCCACATCATCTTGACTAAAGCACTCTAGATCATCAAAGCAATACTGATGATCACCAGAGTACCCACTTCCCGAGACAAAGGCACAAGTGCCCTTAAAAGAACCTTGCTGAGCCTATTGAGACCTTGGAGTCTTAGGGAATGTGATGTAAGGTCCTGAAGAACATGATGGCTATTGAGAATATGTCAGTTACTGCTGAGGTTGGGGTAACCTGAGCCTTAAGCAATCCATAGGCTCCCAAGTTCTCGGATCGATCGAAAGTTCGATTCTATCAGAACTACTCATTTTCAAATAATATCTACATTGTTCACAAAGATTATTTTTTATTTAAAAATATCTTATAATCTAATCCATAAAAATTTTTGCATTGAACCCACAAATGCTGGTATTTTTTAGTTACATCCACATCAGTAGAACTTTCTTGTATCATTTGATCACTCGTTCTGGCATTTGCATTTTTACTACTATTTCCACTTTCACCACATTAAAGCATTGATAAAAGGAATGCTTGAAGGTCTACTTATTTGAATGCCCTTTTTGTTGTCCATCTCTACACGATATCCATCAAGGATGCCATATAGTTCAATCATGGTGAAGGAGTTCAAGTTTTCTGTCCTCTTGATAGACACACAGTAGAATGTCTACTAATTTTGGAGTGCACTCATGAATTTTAGAGTGAGATCTCTCAATTCAAGGGCAATTCCTACAGACTGAAGGGAGGAGGTAAGATCCATGTACCTGAAGTATTGTTGGCTAAGGGTCTCTCCAGCAATGTGAGTGAAGTTCTTGAACTACTACTTCAGTGAATCTTTCTTTGAGTCATTTGAACTAGAGTACATTTGAGATAATATATCAAATAGTTCTTTTATTGACATGCAGTGCTCAAACCCACCGTTATGGAGTTGGGTATAGCGGTCATAAGAACAGTCATGGTATTACTATCAATGTCCATCTTCTTCTAGTCTTCATCAGAGTAACTTCAATAGCGTTTTCTATCATGGCACTGTTTCCACTTGGTGCAACTACGTTTGGTTTGTAAGGTCCATTGACAATAGATTGCCACATTTTTCCATCTTGATACCTAATGAATCCTTCTATACGTCTGCTCCATGATCTAAAGTTTTTAGGGGTGATGATAGGTGCTTTAGTCATCGTCCCCATCTCAACTTCAAACTTTTAGTTGAGGGCCATTTTTGAGAGTGGTAAAAGGAGGAATGAAAAAATGTTTATTTGTATGGTAAGATTTAGAATCAAGATCCTAAAAAGCTCTGATACTAATTCCATGATTGATATTTGCCACTTAACACCTAAGTTTCTCTCAAACTTACTTAATCACACACACGACTTTTAGATGAATCAGATGTTGGATCTTATATGCCCAAGACACATACAAGATTGATGTGGTTAGTACGTTATGATCCAAGTCAGGTCATACCCAATAACAGCTAAACCAACACCAATAAATATTTATTTGTTGATATGATCAAACAAGTAAATATTGATACCAATTTAGAAAATGGGTTTTCTAAATTATTGCATTTGAAATAGAACAAATTATATGGATAATTTATTCATGAGAAATTATTTATGTTATTATTTAAGTAGGTTAAACAATAACAAATAAAAGTGTGGTTGAGTTATAAAATTAAATTAGATTAATTTTATAAACTTATACAAATAATGTTTGATAAAAATTCAAATGGGAGGGAACCCATTTTCGGCCGCCCCTTGGTGGGTTTCCTTGGGATTTTTTTGTCTTGATTTATTACAAGACATTAACCCAATAAACACTCCATCTCAACCACACTCTCTCTCACACACATTTGCAAATACTCTCCTCTTTCTTGGCTGAATTTTCGGATTTGGATGAAGGAACAAGAAGAAGGGTTTTGGTGTTCAACTTCCTGACTAGTTGGGTGTTTGGAAAGTAGCTTGTGGGTATACTTGCTTGAGGCTTTCTTCCTTGGAGGGTTACATTCAAGAACATCATCTTCTTCATCTATCATCCATCTCAATCTCCTTGTTCTTAGAAAGGTAGTACTCTATGAACACCCTATGCTTGGTTTTGTTTGATAGCATTTCTTTTCACATACATGATCCTTGTTTTTGGGTTTAATTTGTTGGTTAATAAATGGTTTATTTCAGCAACTAAAACATGTTTTATAGCTCTACATATCCGCTATGTTTTTGTTTAAATGGTTAAACAATCTTTGATAAACATGTAACAAACCCATCAATGACATCTAGAGTTGGTTGTGTGGAAAACTTGCTTCAAAAGTCCAAGAAAAGTTAGTTTTGTTGGACTTTTTCAACCCATTAGGGGCTGATTTATTTTGGATGTATGAATCCCTTGTCTTTCAAGTTTTATTTTACATGATTTAGAATAAATCTTGAAAGATTGATGTCAAATGGTTGATTATTTTGTTTGGATAAAAACCCTAAAATTTTAGTTTTATGTTGGCTGAAATTTTCCGGGTTAAAAAGGGAGTCATTTTGTTCTTGAATATTATATTTGGATACATTTTTTGGTGCATAAAATAGCCTTGACCAAGTGTGTTTTTGATTTGGTTAAATGTTTTGTCATGTTTGGTTTTATTATTTAAAAGGTTTGCAATAATAATTTTGTGCTTGTATCCTTGGGTTGTAATTTATTTATTCTATGGTTATGTAATAAATAGATTAGGTGCTTTTATTTTATTAGAAAAAAATTGTATTAGGATATGTTATTTGTAAAAGAAGATACAAAAGTTGGAAACCCAAAGGAAGATACAAAGGAAGGACACAAAAGACATGGACACTTGAAGCATTTGGATGTGGATTCAAGTGGGAGTTCATGGACACATTTTGATGTGTCATTGTTAATTAGGAAAGACCTAATGACAACACTTTTGATGGTAAACAAGTGTAGTCAACTTGGGGGCATGGTTATGCACTTGTGATTGTATGATTGTGCTTGTTTGGTTGTTTCTTTTATGGTTGTTGTTTGATATGTGGATAGGCATAACAAACTTATTAAAAAACATAACAAGATGAAAAATAATAGTTCTTTATCATTAAGTGGTTAATAAAAGGTTATTAAAAGGATTAATGATTTCAATAAAAGGGGTTTTATTAAATAGGGAACCATAGGGTACAATGTGTTTGAAAGCTTGCAAATACAAGGTACATAGAGTTTTCTAAACTAGAATTATGAAAACTTAAAATTTCTTTTAAAAACAAGTTTTACACCATCATTTTGCACAACACTTGAGTCACTTGGAAACTCTTAGTGGGATAAAGGTTACCAAACCATTATGAGGTAACTTGTGATTTGAGGTGGGAATACCATATTTGTGGGATAAAGGTCACCTAACCACTTATATTGGTAAACCCATATGTGTGTGTAAGTAGGGTGACTTGATTTGAAAACCATGTTAAATGGATCACCTACAATGTGATTTACAAAGGGTGTTGATTGGATAAACATTCCAACTATACATATGATGTTTAAAGTCGATCCCATACCTCTAGAAGTTGCAAAGAGTTGCAATTGTCAAATGGTGAATACCTTATTAATTTAAATAATGGGATAAAGGTCACCTAACCATGATTTAAATATAACGTTGGTTTCTAGAATTTTAAATTGTGTAAGACACTTAAAAGGGTATTAATAATTAAAATATGATAATATCGAAAATACTAAAATTGAACTTTGTTAAATTTTGTAGATGGCCACCAACAACAATGAGAACAACGATATCCCGTCTGCTCACACACTATCACTACGAACCATTCTCCAAAAGGAGTGTCCAACCATAATAACTTTATTGATTGGTTTCAAAACTTGAGAATTGCTCTCAAGTAAGAGAAACAATCGTATATTTTAGACGATCTGATTCCCGATCAACCTAATGAGGAAGATGAGGAGGCCTATAATAATTTGGTGAAATACACCGAGGACTCGGTCTAAGTGTCTTGTCTCATGTTGGCAAGTATGACTCCGGTTCTCCAAAAGGAGTACGAACATCACGGAGCATACAGCATGATAACCCAGTTGAAGTAAACGTTCCAACAACAAGCAAAGGTATAGTGTTTCGAAACAGTTCCAACACTCCATGCATGTCGTATGGATGACACCCAATCGGTCTCATCTTATGTACTTAAGATGAAGAGCCACACTGACAGCCTCGAAAGGCTGAATTGTCCCGTGTCGAAAGATTTGGCTATGGATTTGATCCTTAACTCTTTGTAAAAAAGGTTTGAAAATTTTGTTATGAATTATAACATGAATGGGTGGGACAAGAACATAACTGAGCTTCACTCTATGCTCAAAATAGCCGAGGTGGCCATGGGTAAAAGGATTTACCCGTTCTCACCATCAATGAAGGTGGGAATAAGAAGAGTCCTGACCTCACACTGAAGGAAAGTGTTGCCAAGGGTAAAGGGTACGTTAAGGGAAAGGGAAAGGGGGTGGAAAAAGCGCCACCACCAAAACAAGCGGAGATGAAGCAAAAAGGTGCTTCGAATGACCCATGCTTTAAGTGTGGGGAGATTGGACATTGGGCAAGAAATTGTCTCGTCCATCTTAAAGAGTTGCAAGCTCAGGTACAATTTTTATGATTCATATTAATCTCATTTTAATATCCTCAAACAAATGGGTATTGGATACCGGATGTGGAACTCCTATTTGCAATTTGTTGTAGGGGTTCAAAAGAAGTAAGGACTTCAAGAAAGGAGATGTTAGCCTCTACATAGGGAATGGGGCAAAAGTTCAAGTTGAAGACCGAGGGGACTACATATTGAAGCTTTCAAATGGTTTGGAAGCAATTTTAATCAATGTTTTGTATGCTCTTAGTTTGACTAGGAACATTATTTTAGTTGCCCAATTAAGACAATATGGTTATGTTTTGACATTTATTGAAAATGGAATTAATGTTTCTTTAAATGACATCTTTTATTTTATAGCTATTCCTATTAATGGTATTTATGAATTGTTCGTGAAAACACATTATATGATAGCTCATTGTACCAAACCACCACCAAGAAGCTCAAATGAGTGACACCTATCTTTGGCATTGTCGTCTTGGTCATATAAACAAGAAGTGCATGCAAACACTTCAAAAGAATGGTCTTTTGAAAGCAAGTGAATATGACTCATTTGATGTATGTGAATCTTGTTTACAAGGCAAAATGACTAAGTCACCTTTTAGTGGCAAAACCGAAAGGGCAAAAGAATTATATGGTATCATACATTCGGATGTATGTGGTCCTTTTAAGCTAATGACTAGATAGAATGAAAGATACTTCATTACCTTTACCGACGACTATAGTTGATATGGGTATGTGTACTTGTTAAGACACAAAGATGAAGCTTTTAATATGTTCAAAATCTTCCAGAATGAAGTAGGAAATCAACTCACTAAGCAAATTAAAATTCTCCGCATCGATAGAGGAGGTGAATACCTAAGTAATGCTTAAGAGATCATCTTAGAAGTTGTGGGATTGTCTCACAACTATCTCCACCTGGAACACCACAACACAATGGTGTGTCCGAGAGGAGAAATCAAACTCTATTGGATATGGTTCGATCTATGATGGCTAGAAGCTCATTGTCTCTATCATTTTGGGGTTTTGCTTTGCTCTTTGCGGCCGTATTTTAAATATATCCCCAACCAAGAAAGTGGAAAGCACACCTTTTGAAATATGGAATGGAAGGTTTCTATCTCTGTCATATTTAAAGTTCTGGGGATGTGAGGCTTATGTTAAGACTCCCACCTCAAACAAGTTAGAAAACCATTCCACTAAGTGTATCGTTATTTGATGACCTAGAGATTCTATGGGATATTATTTCTATGGTCCATTGGAACAAAAGGAGTTTGTTGCCAAAAAGGCTGAGTTCGTAGAACTAAATTCCTTATGGAAGGAGCTAGCACTATAATAGTGGATCTTGAAGAAGATCAAGAACCATAACCCGATACATGTTTGGCTAACACTAGCACTCAACATGAGGATGTTGAGGATGATCAAATGGTTGATCAATACACATAAAACGTTCACAGATCTGGTAGAACTAGTAATCCACCTGAAAGATATGGATTTTTCATGGATGGAAGCTATGTGGTAGATTCTGATAAACCAACCACATACCGTGATGCAATATCAAATTTGGATTGTGACAAATTGCTTGAAGCCATGAATGTTGAGTTGCAATCCATGTATGACAACCAAGTGTGGGACTTGGTTGTACCACCTCATAACTCCAAGGTAGTTGGAAGTAAGTGGGGTTTCAAGAAGAAAACCAATATGCATGGAAACTTGGATACTTATAAAGCTAGACTTGTAGCAAAAGGTTTCACTCAAACTCAAGGGGTTGATTATGATGAGACATTCTCGCCGGTTACAATGCTAAAGTCTATTAGGATATTATTTGCCATAGCTGCTTATTATGATTATGAGATTTGGCAAATGGATATCAAAACTACTTTTCTAAATGTCTTAAGGAAGATATCTATATGGTTCAGCCTGAAAGTTTTGTTGATCTAAAACATCCTAACAAAGTATGCAAGTTAAAGAAATCAATCTACAGATTGAAGCAATCATCAAGAACTTGGAATCACCATTTTGATGAAGAGGTAATCAATTTTGGGTTCATAAAAAACGCTAATGAAGAATGTGTGTATAAGGAAGCTACTGAGAGTATCATTACTTTCTTAGTATTTTATGTCGATGACATCCTACTATTTGGAAATGATGTTCCAACCTTAGTGGGTGTAAATCCTGGCTTGGAAGATGTTTTTTCATTAAGGATTTTGGTGAAGCCGCCTATATTTTAGGAATAAAGATCTGTAGGGATAGATCAAGGTGGTTGATTGGTTTAAATCAAAGTGCATACATTAATAAGATCTTGAAAAGGTTCAAGATGGAAAACTCTAAGAAATGTACTGTACCTATTCAAAGAGGAACGATATTGAGTACGACTTAATGTCCAAGCTCAAAGGTTGAGCAAGAAAAAATGAAGGGAATCCTATATGCATCTTCTATAGGATCCATCATGTATGTAATGTTATGCACTAGGCCGGATGTGTCATGCGCTTTGAGCATGAGAAGCCGATACCAGCAAAATCCTAGAAATAGTCATTGGATAGTTGTTAAGAACATATTTTAGTACCTAAGGAGGACTAACTATATGTTCCTAATCTATGGATTTGGTAAAGAGGAACTCGTGGTAAAAGGTTTCACAGATGCAAGTTTCCAAACTGATCGGGATGATTCACGATCACAATCGGGATACATTTTCATCTTGAATGGAGGAGCAGCCCCTTGGAAGAGCTCTAAGCAAGATATAGTGACATTATCAACTACATAGTCAGAATACATCACCACTTCATTAGCAGCTCAAGAAGCTGCATGGTTGAAGAAATTCATTGCCGATCTAGGGGTGGTCCCTTCCATTTAGGATCCCCTAGAATTTTTTTGTGATAACGAGGGTGCGATTGCTCAAATCAAGGAACCCAGTGCATATCAAAATACTAGGCTCATTGAGCAGAGATTCAACTACATAAGGGATGAAGTTGAAAAGGGAAAGATATGTATTCGGAAAGTTCACACGAATCAAAACATTGCAAATCCAATCACGAAGCTCCTTGAAAAGGCAAAGCATGAAGGCCATACTTGTGCCATAGGACTTTGATATTCTAGTGACTTTATTTGATCTTTAATTTTGTATTTGGATATTGGAACCCTTTATTACTTGAAACAATTATTTAGTTATAATCTTTCAACTAATGTTTCTATTTTGCATGTTTAAAATCCATGAGTAAATCATTTACTCAAAACGTCAGTAGTCGTTCATTCTTGTGGGAACAAGTATGAGGGTAAGACTATAATGAACTTGGATTGGTAGATATTCATATGGATGAATGTAGAGCAAAGGGTTGCTACCAATGTTCATACATATTTGTGGGATACAAATATTGGATTGACCCGTATCTCAAATATTACTACATGGAATCTTCTTGATTGATCATAAGTAAATTTGAGTAAAGGTGAATATCGTTTGGTATCCTCTGATCTGAAATACATATTGGGTCTTGGTATTCACCGAATGTTTTACTTTGACTTAGTTCTTCGCTGTTCTGAAACATGGTAGTACATATGGCTGATTTTAGGTATAATACGAGGTGATTGTGAGAGACGTATGTAGTCAGATGGGATTTGTCCCTCTTATTCTTTGAGAGTAAGATGTCTAAGGCCTGCTAAAGTTTAATCAATATAGAATGATCACTCTGTCTCTAGGATTTAACATGACATCTGTAACAAAAGGATAGATGATTGATTCACCTAAAATATTTTCAAGTAAGGTAGTTGAAGGGGATGATGTTACTAAATGGCTCTTAGTCATATATATTAAGGGTAGTAAACTGTTTTTAGGCGGTATTTACTGTTTGCATCAATCTTCTATGAATCTTGTGCAAGTGGGAGATTGTTGGATCTTATATGCCCAAGACACATAAAAGATTGACATGGTTAATATGTTATGATCCAAGTATGGTCATACCCAATAACAAGCTAAACCAACACTAATAAATATTTATTTGTTGATATGTTCAAGCAAATAAATATTGATACCAATTTAGAAAACGGGTTTTCTAAATTATTTCATTTGAAATAGAACAAATTATATGGATAATTTATTAATGAGAAATTATTTGTATTATTATTTAATTAGGTTAAATAATAACAAATAAAAGTGTGGTTGAGTTATAAAATTAAAAGAGGTTAATTTTATAAACTTATACAAATAATGTGCGACAAAAATTCAAATGAGAGGGAACCTAGTTGAACCCATTTTCGGCCGCCCCTTGGTGGGTTTCCTTGGGATTGTTTTGTCTTGATTTATTACAAGACATTAACCCAACTTACACTCCACTCCAACCACACTATCTCTCTCACACATATTTGCAAACACTCTCTTCCTCTTTCTTGGCTGAATTTTCGGATTTGGAAGAAGGAACAAAAAGAAGGGTTTTGGTGTTCAACTTTCTAACTAGTTGGGTGTTTGGTGAGTAGCTTGTGGGTATACTTGCTTGAGGCCTTCTTCCTTGAAGGATTACATTCAAGAACATCATCTTCTTCATCTATCATCCATCTCAAGTCTCCTTGTTCTTAGAAAGTTAGTACTCTATGAACACCTTATGGTTGGTTTTGTTTGATAGCATTTCTTTTCACATACATGATCCTTGTTCTTGTGTTTGATTTGTTGGTTAATAAATGGTTTGTTTTCAGAAACTAAAACACATTTTATAGCTCTATATATCCGCTGCGTTTTTGTTTAAATGGATAAAAAATCTTTGATAAACATGTAACAAACCCAACAGCAGAATCTCTTCTAAGAGTTGATAATAATATAGTAATTAACAAAGAACAAAAAGAAATAATTTTTAAGGTACTTGTATGTATATATATATATATATATTACTTCTCAATTCAAAGTATTACAAGACTCTTACAAGCATCTTACAAGAGTTACAATGAGAAACTATATATACTATTACCTATAGCCTGATATACTTTGATACCAGCTGGAAACCTATAACTAAAAAAATACTACAAAGCTAAAGTTAAGGTATCTTAGATAATGTCTTATCCAAGATTTGGTAGTCATGACATGTCCATAAATTACCTTTTGTCACCAACTAAAGTTAGTAAATGTACTAACTAATAAAGGTGAACAGTAGAATAAAGTATGGTTAACTACATGGCCTTTTGAGAAAGCACCATGTAGTATATCAAAGGTATGTAGTGAAGTGTCAGAAGGACCATATTTATGTCCACTAGTTCATAGCAATGTCTTCCAAAGGTTAATTGGCTTCGGAAGAACAAGTTCTTCCGAGGCCAGTTATACTTCGGAAGAAACTTACTTCTTCTGAGGCTTGGGGACATCTACTTCAGAATTCATCATCTTGAAATCTTCTATGTCTTGAACTTCGGAAGAGAAGACTTTGTCTTCGGAAGTTGGAGTTTTCCTTCGGAAGCTGTTCTTGAACTTTGTCTTTGGAAGAACTCCATTTTTCTTCAGAACATTCACACTTTGCTTTGGAAGTCCTTTATTAGCATGAATAAAATTCTCTAAGTATTTGGTTTTGGTTGCACTAGACTTTCTTGATCCAACGTCTTTCCCTAGTTCTTTGATAAAGAGAGTTCCTTATATAGTACCCCTTTTGTAACCATGCTGACAGGGATATTGAGATAGAGTCTTAGTTTTGCCTTTGGAAGAGGACATAGTTTCCAAAACTTTTGCCTTTGGAATTGAAGTAGCTCATCTGGCACAGCTTCAATCTAATTTCCATCCTTTAAAGCCTCATCAACTTTATTTGGCTCTATCTAGGATAGAAAACAAGAGTAGAGACAACATTTTTTTCATGGGTTTGTCCTCTTGTTCTTACCACCTTGTCAACATCTCCAATGATGTTTATAGTGGGGTGTGACTTGTGGATCCTGAGTTGAGGGATCACATCAAGTTGATTAGAGCGATCCAAATTATAAAAATTTAGATCAAGTCATGAAGTATCACCTACCACGTCAGCACACTTATTAAGAGAAGCTTGATCCAATGTGTGTGGGATATCATTGATGTTGTCTTCCATGGAGTGATTGTTAGCATCAAAAACTCTTGATCATTATCACCAAAACCATTTCCTCCTACATTTGAAGCCCATTCATTTGTGTTTTATGCCTCTGAGCTAGAATTGGTAGGCACCTCATATGTATCAACTAAATTTGTCAGGGTTGTGCTCACAGGAACTCCATTTGTAGGGTTTGTTACCATTGGAGTTGATGTAGAATGATTTGTAGGTCTTCTCGACTCAAATCTTGGGTTAGGATCTCCTGATAATAGGTACCTGTGGATCCTAAAACTTGCTCACAAGACTTTTTAAAATAGTTGGTAACTAAATTAAGATTAAAAAAAGCCAATCATGACCAAAACC
This sequence comes from Flaveria bidentis, assembly GCA_018326385.1. Taxonomy (NCBI): domain Eukaryota; kingdom Viridiplantae; phylum Streptophyta; class Magnoliopsida; order Asterales; family Asteraceae; genus Flaveria; species Flaveria bidentis. The sequence goes on along the minus strand of BJCM01265940.1, from coordinate 2,691 downwards.
TTTCATACTAGGACTGTGCTCAATGAAGGTCTCATTGATTGACTCCTCAACTACACTAGTTCTAAATTGTATACTCTATAAGTCTTAGCTTGGAAAGAGCAACCAATAAAGTGTCCATAATATGATTTCTCAGAAAATTTGGCTACTTGATCTTTGGTATTCAAGATGGTGCAAGGACATCCAAATAACATGAGGAAACCAATAAAAGGTTTCCTACTGTGCCACGGTTCATAAGGAGTCTTACCATGAGTCTCAACTACTAAAAACTTGTTTTACACATAGCAAGCAATGTTCACTACCTCTACCCAGAATAATTTTCTTCAGAAAGCAATTAATTCTTGGAAGCTTTATTAAAACTTCCAAGTCTTAATCTCTTCTAAAGAAAAATTTTCTAAACTCTTTGGAATATCCTTTGAAGTCATTTTGGCTTTGGAAGTTTTTCATCAAAACTTCTAAAGTAAAATTACCTTTGGAAGATTTTAGACTTCCAAGAAAACTACTTTTTGGGCAAAAGAAAACTGTTTTTTCAGAGGTGGGACCAACATCCAGAATTCAAAGTTTATTCTCTTTCATTAACTTTGTCTTAGATCCATTCATATATATGCCCAACGGTTACCCCTCTTTCACTCTCTTCTTCCTCTGTACTATTCCAAAACCTAAATTCACCCACAAACCACCTTTGTTCTTCACTTTCTTCACCTTTAAGCTTTCTCAAATGGCTAACCTTAACCATAGAAACGACCTTGATTTCTCCATGCAACTTCACATGCAGCATAATCAGGTTGCCCTGTTGAACTCTGAAAAAGATTCTAGTTTCTTAGAGGTTTGTTGATTTTTGGCTTTATCCAACTACTTCATCTCCCTAACCATTCATCCTCCACTTTATGAGAATCATTTGCTTGAATTTTTGGAAGACCTGTCAAGAGGTCATTATGGATGGGGATAAGGCATTGTCTGCTACAGTTCAGGGGAGGAAAATCTTCATCACTCCAGCCATCATTAACACTCATGTTCAACTAGATTAAGAGGAAGGTGAATTGATCTTTCTAAAGGAAGCTGTAAACCAATCCTTTCAACAATCGGGCTACGAAGAAGATTTCTCTGTAAAGACCTTTAGAAAAGGAAAGGGCGCAATCTAGTGGAAGTAGCTACTCCGTGTGGTCATCCACATCTTATCCAACAAGCATGGAGGACGGGACCGGATTCTTATGAATCTGTCCTTTTTATTTCATGAATGGTTCAAGGGGTCAAGTTTAGGTACTCTCACTTTGTTTACACAAATTTACTTGCAAATTTGGACTCCTTAGAGTATTACATGTTTCCTAGATATGTTCAATACATTCTCAATTGTGAACTAGGCTCACAGTTGAGAGAAACAAGTAATACTCTTAAACTAGGACAAATGTAGCCCGACATCTTTAAGATAATGTAGAAGCCAACTGTTGGCTTCTCTAGGGTAGAAACAACCCTTTTCCTAAAAATGTTAGAGCTTATTGCTCAAGGTGACAACCTAGCAACATAAGCTAGTATTGAACCCACACTTTCTCCCTCTTAGCAACCTAAACAAACAAAAATCACTCTCACCTACCAAAGAAAATCCAAACGAACCCTTTGACAAGCTACTCAGATTGTGTAGGCCGCCACATCACTACCAAGACATGAAAAAGTGGACACTGGAGCTCCCACTTCTCCTGAAGAGTAAACCACTCCCATCACATCAAGAATCAATGATAAAGTTCCTCATGCTAAGCCTAATGGGCTCATTAGCGTAGTATCCTTAAGCCTTCACTCATAGTCTCAACACTCAAGTGAACAACCTTCAAGGGAAAGTTGTGTTAGGTTTGTTGGACCATTATAAAAGTTGTTTAACCATTTAAACATGAAAAACACAGCGAAATAAAACCTTAATATTAAGATTTGTAATCTGAAAATTAAGGCATATTATATAACATCAACAAACCCAAGAACATAGGATCATGTATATGTGTATGAAGTAGCTATCAAGAAGGAATAACAACCAAAACAACTCCATGAAAACTACCTTTCAGGAGCTGCTCAAAACCGTAAGTTTCTTTAAGTTTTGGAGAGTTTTGTTCTTCTTGAATTTTGCATGTGAAAGAGAGAATGAGGTGGAGTGTGTAACTAGTAAATGAGTTGTGTTCTCAAGAAAAACAAATGAACCAACCCCCATGAAAGGGGGCGGCCGAATTCTTCTTCAAATTGGGGTTTCCCCCCAAATTTTATCAACCATTTATAATTTAACTAGTCACTAGTATAAGTTATGTAATTAATCTTTTAATTATATAACTTATACACACTTTTATTACTTGATGTTATTTAACCAATTTAAATAACATTACAAATAACACCCATGAACAAAGTAGCCCTATAAGTTGTTCCATCTCATATGCAACTTATTTGGAAAACCCATTTTCTAAATTGGTGTAACTATTTAATTGCATGATCATATCATCAATTAAATATTAATTGGTGTTTGCTAAGCTTGTTATTGGGAATGACCCGACTTGGATCATAACGTACTAACCACATCAATGTTCTATGTGTCTTGGGCTTAAAGAATCCAACAATCTCCCACTTGCACAAGATCCATAGAAGATTGATGCAAGCAGTAAATACCACCTAACAACGGTTTACTACCCTTAATACGCATGACTAAAAGCCATTCAATAA
>BJCM01265900.1:0-16808 GCA_018326385.1 Flaveria bidentis | reverse complement strand
ACGTACGTATGTACGTACGTACGTACGTACGTATGTACGTACGTACGTATGTATGTATGTATGTATGTATGTATGTATGTATGTATGTATGTATGTATGTATGTATGTATGTATGTATGGATGTATGGATGTATGGATGTATGTATGTATGGATGTATGGATGTATGGATGTATGGATGTATGCATGTATGGATGTATGCATGTATGCATGTATGTATGTATGCATGTATGCATGTATGCATGTATGTATGTATGTATGCATGTATGGATGGATGGATGTATGGATGTATGGATGTATGGATGTATGGATGTATGGATGTATTGATGTATGGATGTATGCATGTATGGATGTATGCATGTATGCATGTATGGATGTGATGTATGCGTGTATGACTGTATGCGTGTGTGCGTTGAGTGCGTTGAGTGTGTTGAGTGCGTTGAGTGCGTGCGTGCGTGCGTGCGTGCGTGCGTGCGTGCGTGCGTGCGTGGACGCACGCACGTATGTAGAGTGAGCAATGAGCAAAAGCTTTTTGAAAAGATTTTCCAAAAAAGGGAGGATCTTGTACAAGTGACTAATGATGTCCCCACCAAACAATATCAAAATGGGGCCATTCATTCACTCATCTTTTGAATTTTTCAAATCCAACCCACTGCCCCTTCTGTCTTCTTCTCATTATTTCTTTCTCTCATTCAAACTTAACCAAACATTGCATGCAGCCAATGCTCATAAGTCATATATAATACACTCACACAATAGAAACATTTTATTTCAATTATATAACTTTTACTTAATATAATAATAAATTAATATTTATTTTCCCTATTTTTATCATCCACTTTTGACTAATATGACAGTAAAATTATGGTAGGATACACAAATTAATTAGGAATCAAAACATTATCAATAAACAAAACTATAAACTGTATCTGTAAAAACTATTATGCGATGATATATGGAAATATGTTTTATATATACAACATATTTTCAACTTTTTAACATGCAATAATGGATACCATGACATGAATTTGTTTTTATGAATTATGTATACCATCATTCTGCTTGTTACAAAATGTTATGTAATGATAAATTAAAAGTACATTTTTGGATTAAGTTATAATTTAGTATAAATGATGCAGCTAGATTGTTGATAGTGTTTGTTAATCGTCTATAGTTTAAAAGGCCATTCATGACTTTTTGGGATGCTTAAGATGCTAGTAATTATTGTTTTAAATTATATCTTATACAATTTTATCATAGTTATTTCATTTTTCATTACACGTACCTATTTTCATGCACTACATATACATATTATATTGCAATTTTTGTAGTTGTTTCCTTAGAATTGGTTTTCTATATAACATTCAGGATATGATCAGCTTTTGAAATATATTTTAGTTTAATTATATGCATATTGTTATGCCAATTAGTAAGCAAGAGAATGTTCGCCACATACCTAAGAAGATACACACAATATAATAGACAAAAGTTTTCTTGTTGGGATGATGACCAAACAAACATCGAACAAGATTTTTCTCTGGTTTTCTATAGATTCATCTTTTAATCTTTAACAATGTTATTTTTTTAAAACAATTTAATTAGTTTAAGAACACATTTCTTATAATTTTTTTAAATAAAATCTAAAGTTTATAATTTCAGGAACAGTTATATATACACTTTTTTTATTTTAAAAAGAGAGTTTTAGTTTATCAAATTCATTTTAACATGTCTCTTATAAATACACCCATAACATTTCTATCTCTCTTTTCATCTTATATATTTTATGTGTCGTAATCATATTATTTAAAGAATAAATAGAAAACATATTTATGTAAATATTAAAACACACACAAAAAATTAAATTTGAAATATAAATGGAATTTGAAAGTTAAAGTTGGCCACTAACATGATGGCTCTAAAATGGAATATATGGCAATATTTACCTTCAAATATAATACTGTTAATACTAGAAATAGATTTAAATAAGCTATCCAAAATGGAAATGAATGAAAGGAGTTGTCAAGTAATAAGAGATTGCACTAAGAGGCCCCGTTCAACCTTCTTCAATTCGTAACGTGGTCTGTTTAAAAAACACACAAGATAGAAAATTATCAATAAATTGTTAAATAATTAATAATAATAGCAATAATAATAATAATAATAATAATAATAATAAATAAATAAATAAATAAATAAATTGATGATGATGATGATAATAATAATAACGATAATAATAATAATGAAAATTGAATTTTAATAATTCAAACTATTACTCATTGGCCGATAATAATCCATACTACTAGTTTGGTCAGTAACAATCCCAACTGTTTTACTAATAACAGTCCTAGTAGCGTAATTATTAAAAATTTACGCTTGATTTAGACTCGATTTTGTTCACAATAATGATTAGAAACGAAATGAAAAAAACATACAAGCTAAAACAAGACTAAAATAATTACAAATCAAATGTGAATGTATGAGATTATGCTAATAGGACTGTTATTAGTAATTAAAATGAAAATTTGGATTGTTACTTGTCAAATTAATAGTATGAATTATTATCAGTCAATAAGTAATAGTTTGGATTATTAATATCTGATTACCTAATAACAAAAACAACAACAATAACAACAACACGAGCAACAACAACTACTTAAATGAAAGTATGAATTTAATCAATCTTTTAACTTTGAATATTAGACAATGAAACTATAAATTTAATCAATCTTTTAACTTAAATGCTAGAATGTTGTACTCTTCTGTGTTTGACAAACCTGTTGGTACACTATATTGTACGTTATAAGTTAGGTCATTCTTGTTTATTTGTGTTGTATATGTGTTGTAGTACTTTGTATAGTATTTGTTCTTATAAAATTTAAAATTTAGACAATTAGTGCTGCAGAAAATACGTCACATGTAAATCAAGGCTTAAAGGTCTAAATATGTTTATTTTCTTTAAAATAAAGTAGAAAGTTGTACTTGTTGTACCTTTTATTAAATAAGAAGGAAAAATCAATAGTGTCTTCTACGTACGTCAATAAATATAATTAATGTTTTGTTTTTTTATAACATCATTGTAGAATTATTTAGTTAACATTTACAGTCGAGCTTCTTAATTCAAAAACTTTAGAGAAATTTCTTAATTATGATCATAATAATATTATCTTGGGTTTTGATTCCTCTTTATAAAAAGCTAGTTTGGTTTCATAACTCCAAATTTATGATATTTTTTTATGACAATAGGGTTTGCATAAATACAATCTAGAATCTACATTTTATTAGAAATGAGGAGCTATAAAAGATTTAACAAAAAAATCAATGTTATTAGAATATATTTTCAAGGTAGCACCTTCCATAATTAGAATTTCAAAGTTGTTGTAGGGCCTTAACATGATGGAACTAAAATAGTAAAATGGAATTAATGGAAAAATACGAGGAGTTGTCGAGTAATAAGAGCAGGCCCCTTGTTCGACCTTCTTCCTAACATGGCCTACTTAATAATTTAAAAAATAACATAATCGATGTTTAACTTAGCTTTCATTTTGCATAAGGGACGAGCCAGCTCGCTTCACGATCTAATGTACGCAGGTTTATCATATATTTTGTGCATGAGGTTGTTTCTCATGACTTAAATGTATGACCTCAAGATTACAAAGCAACAACTTTTACGGTTGTTCCAACGTCTGCCTTTTATTTTTGATAATTTAAATAATACACAAAAAGGAAAAATCACCAACAATTCAAATATTAACAAGTGACATACACAGTAGTCAGGACCGGTCCCGAAAGTCTTCGAATAATTTTAGGCCCTGAGCGAGTAGAAAAAATGAGCCCTATAATATAGTGTCAATAACCAGTATGTTAAAGATCTATAATACGACAATAACTATTTTGTCAATAAATAAACGTATTGTAACAAAATAATTCAATTACTTAACCGAATCGTAAGACTCTCCTAGCGTTTTTTAATTGAGTTTAGATTGGATCGACTAAACTAATTAAAATATTAATGGATCATAAGTTTCAATTGCTCAATATAATTAAATTGCTATTGGGTTTGTTAATTAGTTTGTTAATAATATATAGTTGTTTTTATATATACATACATATATAAATTTTTTTTAAAATTTCATGCCCCTGATGAGATTGGACCCTAAGGGGTCGCCCACCCTCAGGGCCTCCCATGACATTAGTTACCATCCTTAGCAAAACTATGGATAAAGTCTGGGAAGAATGAGATGTAGACAAACATTACCCCTATCACAAACGATAGGGAGGTTGTTTGTAGCTAGATGCTCAACTCTATGGTACCCACTAGTCTCAAAACACCCAATAAGAAAATTACGTTACACTGAACTTTACAATCTAGATACAATATACCACAATAAAACACACATGGACAACACTCAATCATATAAAACATTAACAAAGACGTATAATACTCGATAACATACATAAATAAACGGCAAGTTTAAAAATAAATAACAGCAATAATACATTTTAAAATAAATTAGTAATCACAATAGACGGTAAAGTGGTGATTTAGTAGTGTCTATCATGTAATAATGTTAGTCAAAGGAACTTTCTTTTATCTAGTGTTGTTGGGTGGTTGAAATGAATCAAAATTCCAATATGGTATACTTTAAGACTAATCACACACACAAAAGTAATCACGTAAATAATGTCCTCATTCAACTCCTTGTAAAACCCTAAAACAACTTTAACAATCATCCAGAGATGTAAATTATTATTATTATTATTATACTATGTCAAAGATCCCTAAGTTGTAATTAAGCTCAACCAATTACGTTTTAGCAGGAAGAGGGTTAACCTCTTTTAACTAATCTCGGGTTTAAATCTGATAAAATACGATTACATGATGTAATTTCAAGAGTTTAAATATGATAAAATCGGATCCCCAATCCAGCCTGTTTTAGTGCTTAAAATCGATTTGGCATTTGAGCGGTTGAACTGGTGATTAGACCGGGAACTGGACCGGTGAAACCAAAATTACTCATCACCTTGAAGGAAGCGAGAATAAACCAAAGGTTAGCCTATCTTGTATCCCATCCATCACTGCCTTAAATCACTCATCAGACTGGAATCTTTGCAAGAGGCAGACAAAAAAAATGAGAAAAATGATATCTTTTTGGGGTCAACAAGCATGAGATGAACCAATCAGAGATAGATACATATACCACCATCACATCCACCATTTCACACCTTTTGACTTGTATCTTATCATTCAAAGAACAAAAGCCCCTAAAAATCTGGACAACAGTATCTTCACTGTGCCCACCAATAACTACACAGTATTTATCTAAACGGGTCAAACGGGTCAAAGTTACTACCCTGATAGCATGACTGTGATTCAAACCCACAACTGAGATGGCTAATATGTCGGTTTTCAAGACCGATAAGAACTTGTTAAGATATTAGCAAAACCGAGTTTTAATTGATAGAAAAAATTGTGATGAAAAGATGCAAAGATAATTAATACTTTAAGATTTGAAACTACTCTTTGTACAAATGTAGTTTGAAAAGGGTGGGGAAAATTATCAAGCATTTAAGCAACCAACCACTTATTTCAGATCCTATAATACAGAAGCAGGGGGAAGCTGGCGTTTTGATTTAACTGGCAGAGTGACTCTTCCTTGAAGCGTAGGCTCGATACGCTGCCAATGCAATCACAGCTGCAGCAGCACCGACTGCAAATTTGTAGGTAAAATATACTATTATTAAACAAGCAAATACACACCAAAAATTGCTTATGAATGGGGCGGTTTAGCCCTTTAGGTTATGTTTTCACCTCCAACACATCAACGGTAAAACTTTTATAAAAATAGCTCAACACACAGATCAAGTAGATTAAAAATCGCCCAAATTGTACTTATAATGTATTAATCATAATGATTAATAAGTTAAATTTGTATTGTAATAACATAACTTTTGTAATCATATTGACAAGCTAACAATTAATAAGAAGAAAAAAGATACTGGCATAATTTAATGGCATACTATCATACTTCTATTAATAATAGCAAATTACTTTGAAAATTAAAGGAATGTTGTATTGCATAGCATTTTTAAATATAATAGCAACGTAATTTAAGGAAAAAATAGGTTGTGGTTTGTGAAAATTTTCAATGTATGTTGCTATTTAACACAACCCACCCTTTGAAGTGTTATGGGTCAACCCGGACTGGTTAAAAACTACCCGTTCTGACTTGAACCAACCAGCCCATTTCAACATGTCTATTATTGTGTTTAAGTGGAAGTAACTTTCAAACTTTTACCAGAAGCAAGCACGAGGGAGCGATTAACCATGCGACGATATTGCTTCCTGTTTCTTCCGTATTCGGTTTCAGGGACACTCAAATGACAGCGTTCAGCTGCATTTACGATTCGCCAAAAGATATTATTCATCTCCCTTTTCTTTACACTGATACGAATGGGTGGATCTATTTTCAGTTCCTGACAGATCTAGAGCAAAGAGGCGGCTTGAAGTGAGTGTAAAATTCATAGTAAGAAATTTTCAAAAAAGTACGTAAACAATAAACATAATTACCGCTTCTGAATCCCTGATTGCCATTGGGTAAGCATCCAAGTCATCCTTAGCTGCAACGAAGAGACATGGCACGCCATAACCAGTGTCTTCACCTCGCCTAGCTACATCCATAAGAAATTCTGAGGCTCTTTTTAAGGAATATTCATCCGAACTGTAACAAGCAAAAACAACCAATTAGATATCAACAACATAATTATGTTATCTAAGACACTCGTTATTTAAATTCTGTAAAAATGTGACCTAATGAAAGATTATATGAACCTTGGTTACTATGTAGTGTTTAACATGAGACTTTGTTATTATTTAGTGACTATTTTTCTTCACAAGTACCTCCTATTTTAGGTTAAACTTGGAAACTGTGGTAACCAAGTTTCATATATCTTCCATTTAGGTCACTTAGTTATTAGAAAATCAAACATTTATAAAAAAAATTCACAAGAATTGAACAATATTGAAACTTGAGTTGTTTTATAACGATCCGTAACAGCAATACTAGGTGTTAATTACGATCTGTACTTGTAGCAATACTAAGTGTTAATATATGATCCGACTTATGGCAAGGATTTTTCATGTTTGAATTCACAACATAGTTTTGAAACCATATACTTGCAGGTAGTTTTCATTGAGTTGTAATTTCATCAATCCAATAGATTGAACTGACCAAGTCATAGCTAGGGTTGCTTAAGGTCATTTGTTATGTAAGTACATTAATTTCAATATAATAAATGTGAAGTATAAACATGTTTTCTCTTATCTCTTTTTCTTGAATATTTCAACAGATAGATGAATAGACACCAAATGTTTTTAACATGTAGCATTAGGCTCACCCGTCATAAACAAAAACCGCTACATCACAGGCAGCCAAGGAATCCTTACTAGATAGAAACTCTTTGACATCATCCTCTAGGATTTCATGCAGTACAAGAGTCTTCTTAGTTCCCTGAAAATATTGCATGGCCCAAATAGACAAACCAAAAGAGATGTTTAATAATTTGTATTTTGATTATATGCTAACAAAAGCTATTAGCATACTTCCTCTATTCTCTAGTGATAAAGAAAGGTTGTAGAAGTGGCTTGCCCATCACACCCTCCCTAGACCCTACTAATAGAGCTACTATGGTGGGATTATACTTGGTACGTTTGTTTGTTTGTTTAATTGGTTATGGTTTACCTATGTACTCATCGATTTTAACTCTAACGGGTCCAATGAGTAAAACAGGTGTTACCAGAAAAGAACTTTATAAAGAATTATAATTTTTAAGAATAAACATTCACCCGAAGCTGATCAACAGCATTGACCGTATAAGATTGATAGCTAGTTGAACCATGCATGTTTTGAAACGGCCTGCAAGTAAACATGCCTCATAAGGTGTAACAGAAAAGAACTTTATAAAGAAGTTTGTGAAGATATAACTTAATATGGAATATTAGCAAAAGTTAGCAAAAGTTAGCAAAAGATTTAGAGGAGCACCTTCCAACAAACGAACTTAATAGGGAAGATTTGCCAGCATTTTTGGGTCCAAACACAAAGCATTGGAACACATGTCTGTCTGATTGTTGTTTTTTAACATCCAAAGTTCTTTTCCTAGTAATACGGAGTGCTGTTGCAGGATCATTAGTATATCCCAGGTAAATCAGGTAGGCCAAACTTTTTGCTGGATCTAGTAACGTCATTAAGGCCCACTGAAACCAAGTTTTTTTTTATGTCAATAACCTTTTACGCTTAGGCAAATATAGAAATTTTATATAATATGACACTTGACAGCCAATATAATCGCCATTAAGCCCTTCAACCAAGAATACTTGAAAAAGGATCGAAGGGAGCAGGTTGGGTAACAAAATGGGTATGTTTATGCCTTTATGGTGCAAATCAGGTGAGGGTGTGTCAACCCAAAACACTTCCATCTGAATAATTCAAAGTTTTTAATAATAAATGTCTGTCAAATATGATTACAGATTATATTTCAATAATTTAGATAAAATGATCTGGGAAGTTTTATGCACTAAAAATACACTGATTGACATTTGCAGCACTTGACCTGTTTCCTTCTATACTTATTCTTATATTACCAATTTGACCTGTTACAGGTAAAAGCATAACCTGAATGGACTTTCATTATTGAACCTACACAGATCCAAGTTTCTTTTCTGTACATTTCAAATGTAGATGTGGTTTTAAATAGGATTGTCAGTGCAATTTAACACCCAGAGGTTAAACAACATATATGCACACATTCCCTGAACGTGATTTTCTTGCTCTAATTAACTAATTAAAGCAAGATTGGGAAAGAAAGCAAGTTAAAATAATACACACACATCTATGTTCTTGAGGACTGAACTAGTACATGGGTGAGGTGTAATTTTTTCAATAATATATGATAAAATAATACATTTCAGATCTGTTAATTTACTACAGAGTATAGTGAGTGATCTTCTTTCTCACACAAATATAGTACTTAGTCTTTTTGTTATATATGATCAGATAAATATAGCGAATTGTCAATTAATCTAATTCAATAAAGTTTCATTTAAATACATGTATAGATTTTAGAAAAAGATTAGGGGATTGTGCACTGGCCTGTACTTGGTAGACCATTAAAGCTAATATATATTTGTAATGTGTATATGTTCAAACACACCAATGTCCATGTAATAATTAATTATACTAACTGTTAGGTATCACAATCAAAGTAGGTTCTAGCAGAAGCAATCAAACACACACAATCACACAATAGAAAAAGTAGACACGGGAGAATTATAGTGGTTCGATCCAGGTGACCTACGTCCACTCTGCAACTAGGGTTTATATTATTATTGTGCTCAAGAATACAATTACATTATGGGTCTATTTATAATGCTAGATTAGGGTTAGTAATTAAGGCAATAACTTAGGCACCAAGAATTAACTAAATAACCCTAATTGCCTTAGGGCCGGCTGGCCAATTCTTTTCCTGACCAACAGCCTAGCAAAACAGGCCCGAGCCCAGCCCGGCTCAGTCCAAAGCCTTCACAACCCAACACTAACACTTGGCAAACCATTAAGTAAATTTAAAGTGTTGCATGTTGCATCCCTGTTGTGGTATGAACAAAGGAGTTATCACACGCACCTGAGAGAGAAACCCAGAAAGTCTTATGTCCCCTAATTCAGTTCTCTCCATACTATTCCTGTAAGGAGCTTCATCCCAAGGACTGAAAAGAGAATATAGAATACGTGAGCATAAGAATTAATATATACCATAATATATTATTAAATTTTGAGCTTATAATTAGACAATTGAGCGAGTCACAACAGAAGTATCTTACACAAAATCACTTAATCGAACACTGTAATAGGAAGTGTTTGTGCTGATTAAGTCAAATAATTCATCTTGCTTTTTAAGGGTTCTACATATGGCATAAACAACTTTATGCCATAACTTCCAAATATGGAATAAGAATAAAAGATGGAAATGTCACTGATTCACTTGTTAGTTTGGCTTACCTTGTTAGCATCTATATTCCTGTTCTATTTTGGCCAATTAAATGATAAGCATTAAAACATGTTTCACCATAACCATGTATTTTGGAGGTCTTTTTATTGTAGTCACATGAACCAATTAGAATCTTATATAAAATCAGTCCTTAGTTGCAATCGAGAGAGACCAATCAGAAAACAACCAAGGAATACCACCGATTTCATATATAGCTAATACTGATTACTAAATAAATAAAAAACTTTTTAAAAAAATGATGATTGAACATTCAACAGAACGCGTAAAAATAGGATAGAAGAAAATCATGTAAGTGCTACATATACAACTAAAAAGCAATTTGTTTTTCTTATTGCGGGATTAAACTAAAAGTCAAAGAGCTCATAATTGAGACAGGCGTTTGGGATTACTATAAGGTCATTTTCTTTATCATGGAGACGTCAGGTCAAATCGATTAATTGTTGACAAATTTCAACACTTTGTATTAAGGTAAATTCCAGTTGTATAAGCATTTATATGCATTACACAAACTCATTAAACATGTTTTATGTGAATCTATAATCCAACACATGCTTCTGAGAATGGTAAATAGGACAAAAACTCACCCTCAGTAATTCAAGTAAATGAAAAAACAAGGTGAAACAGAAAAAACCACATGTAGCAGACACCATGAAGTATTAAATTAATAGAAATCTCAAGTTGAAAACCAACCAACCTTTCTGGAGCAGTTGAAAAAAGCTCATCAAGCTCAGAATCTTGTAGAGCTCCATCCTAGCAGGTCAAAACATTAATATCTGAGATATATGCACGTATATGAGCTAAAAGTTTCAGTATGTAACCTTCAGTTCAAAGAAAAAGAATAGAAATAAATAAGTTCAAAAGCTAAAAAACAAGGAATTCAGTATAATGGCACAAGTGCACAACTAATAGTAAATGAAAACGGTTGAATGCTTATATGCAAGCCACAGCATACTATTAGAGCCTCAGTGCATAGGATTGCCACAGCATACTATTAGAGATTCTGCACTGCTATATCCATAATCATGGCACATAGTTTTTAAATATCACTGTAAACCCCTGCAATAATGTTTACATTTTTATTTGGGACCCACTTCCAAATATATCCCTACACTACAATTTATTTATATAGTTTGTGTTCATCCTTGCTAGAAGGACAAACCACCAAAAATAACTCAAGAACAAATGGAGGCAATGGGGAATCCAGCCTTGGGTGTGCTTGAAGGATGTCACATCCATCCTTAGCTCTTGTGTTGCAGGTGCTCTTATCAAAAAAAGATTTTTGCTTTGTTTATGCTCCATTTAGTTTGGAAAAGACAAATAACCTTTCTTCAACCAAAAGTGAAAGACAGAAACTTATCAACAAGGTTAAATAGGAAAAAAAAGTAGTTTGGATATGTGTATAAAGTGAAACTGGTTTTCCTGAATATCTTCCCTTTAAACTCATAATAGAACGTGGTTCTAGCAGGATAACAAGAAATGAATAAGGGCATACATTACAGTTTGTATTGGGAAAATGTGTAGCTATACAATGAGGTGCATTGTGCAAGCATGTACAAGTCTCAAATACTCTAAAGTTGTTTCATTTATTATACATACAACTATCGCATTGTTGGAATTATACATACACGGGGCGTAAATGTTCTTAATGATCATCAGTGGGAAAAAGTTAACAGTTGTAGTGTTTGAAATTGTAAACATGAAACTAGCTTAACCTGGGGACAACTAAATGAGAGAAGTGAAAGACCAAAAAGGTAGGAACCATGTTATTTCAAGTTTCCTACTAGGGAATGAAAACTTTAGTGTGAGTTTACGGTTACCTACTTGAATAGAATCGTCCTTTTTTTTAAGTTATTTTGACATACACAGATAAAATCACTGAACATCAACTAAAGCAGTCATTAAGTAAAGATACACAATGTAGTTAATGACCAGTAAACAAGAACTAAGAATAAAATGTGAGAGAGATTACGTACATTGTTAGAATCGAATAAACTGAAAATCCCCATAAGGAAGTCCAGAGCTTCACTAGTCAGCTCAACACTCTACATGGACACAAACCAATGAATGATTATTGCCAATGTCAGATATTATACTTGAATTAGCAACACTGAACATGCATACAAGATGTTCGATGACAAGACGTCACATTTCTTGAAAGCCCATTTTTGAGCTTACATAATGGGTTGTCTTTGGTGTCATGGATGTAGTGTATTAAAGAACTGCTCACAGCTAACATAAAATCTTGACAGGTCATTTCAGTTAGAAATCACTATTAAATAGACTATTTAAAACTTACTTCTGATTCTAATATCTTAAATTTATCTCCAATATCAACAGAACTAGATATTAGGTATGCATACAGATCAAAATAACATTTTCGTGGGTGCAGACCACAATTTTATGATGGAAACACGATTTGTTCACGTTTCCATATTTTACATTTGCAAGAATTACATAAAGAAGTAATTGGATTTCCCACAAATGCGGTACTCCGCTATAACCCAAAATTGCCCATTGACCTCCTAGAGCATGTTTTCTGGACTCATCAACCAAAAGTCTCTATATACCATGCGAATGTCACAAATATCTGAATACAAATGAACATTCTTACTTCAGTTAATAGGAACATAACCTGGTCAGGAGCCTTTTTAGATGGAATTGGAAGATTCTCCTTACGGAGTTCAATGTCATCATTATAACCAAATTTACGCAAGACCGTCCACGTTGTCTCAAGGCGGCCTTTTTCAATAAATAGGGCATGGAGAAAAAGGAATCCTGTTAGGGTAAGCCCAAGGTCATTGACTCCTTCCGGAACCTTCTCCTGCACAACTCTCTTAACACCCACTATTTCGGCAGGTTGTAGAGGAGCATTGAAACACTTAACCTTTCATGAGAAAGAGAAAATTAGCTCTTTATGTCTACAAACAAAACACTATTACTCTAAATTGCCAGATCCCCATCACTGAAAAGACAATCTAGACCTCATTAAAAAAAGAAAGTATGAAACTTCCTTAGTATGCAAGATATCAGAACAAAATTACCTGAAATTCATTCAACTCGGTATCATTAAGAGCACCGTCCATATCATGATCACAAAGAATAAATATCCTTTTAAGTGCTCTTATACATCGGGGCTTCAGAGTCTGAGATTCTTGATCAAACAAGGGGGCCGTTGGATGAAGCACTGCTTTTTGTGCATAGTAAAACACCTCAGGTACCTATAAAATAATAGAAAATAAGCTTGTGTATCTACTCATGATAGAAATTAAGACTGATGTGGGTAGTCTAAATATGATGCAGCAAACAAAACTCATACATTTTAATTTCTCCAAGGGCATATGGTATAAAATATAACATAACACAAAATTGATCTTACTTAGCTAGTACAACAAGCTCAACCTGGTGGAATTGTCTTTATAATCTAGATGATTTCACAAAGGTCTGATGAAAGGAACACAAATACATGAGAGGCCAAATAGAAGGGTGTTGCATTTTTATTAGTGCAACTATAGAAACCCATTGCCTAGTGACGTACATGTTACATGACCAAAACATGCTTTTAGTTGGAGATCTTCAAAAGAAGAAAAGAAATATATGAGACTAACTTCAGCTTTCACGGAAGAGGAAGTAATTAATCCCAGCATACTGCAATAAGTAGACCATTTAGGTTGTGACTAGTAAAACAACATGTTCATGTGAACGGTAGCCACAACACATAAAAACATGACCTTGAATAATCTAATCACCTCTTTACAGTAAGAACTACTATTAAACTTGAAGACTTGAGAACGTGATATCACTTAACATACCTGGACAAGGTTAGCTGCAGAACACTCAATACAAGTTTCAATCTCCCTAAACTGTTGCATTATCGGAGCCATCACCTGCTCTAGACTCACTGGATAGTGTTCATCACGCAAATCTAGCTTGCAACCAACCACAATCAACGGCGCCTTAACCTGCACATAAACACAAGAAACACTAACAAAGTCTCACAACCTCCTTTCAAACAATCAAATGCATATATCACCGAATACAAATCGATAGAAAACCTTCAGGCGACGAACTTCAGGAATCCAGAAAGTCTGAAGACGATTAAGCGTCTCCGGCTTATCACAAGCATAAGTCAACACCACCGCATCAGCTCGCTTCAGTTCTTCCTCAAGCTTAGCTTTACCTTCCAAACTACATTAACAATTCCACATAAACAACCGAGTAATCTAATAAATCAAATAAACGATTTGTAAAAACAATACACAATCCAAACCTAGATGCCGTATCGATGATCGTAACAGGAACCGCATCAGGATAATAATCCGCCGGAAGACGAGTCGGAGGAAGAACCGGAGAAACACTCTCCGGAAAATTCTCCGACGCCGCTGCCGCGATCAGGCTAGATTTACCGGTGCCGCGATCACCGACCACCACCACACGAACGGTGGTCCGGCGACCTGGAATCGGCGCTCCGGCGACTGTACCGCCAGACATTCAACAAACTACAACGGCAATAAGGCGAAAATCACATCATAAGCTGAAATTCAACCACAAAAAAGCTCTGTTCGGTGAGATCTACACAATTAGCAATTACCTGTGAGGAGAAACACGAATCGATCGGTGAGTTTTGGTGAATTGTTGATCTGTAGCGACTTATGCAGACGTTTGTATGAATTATGATGATGTTGTTGATGATTGTTGTTTGTAGAAGATGAAGAAATGTGTTGATGGAGACACTTGTGACTTGTGAGGGTGTATGGTATGTGTGACAAACAAATCTCCTCAAATGGCTATTGAGGTTGTTTGTGACTTGTGCTTTACACTATTTGGTATTTGACTATACGAAATGATAAACAAAAAGATATTGAAAGAAAAAATTCATTCGATGGAATCAAATTTATCGTCTTTTATGCTAAAATCATTCCCTCTTTTAGCTTTTATTTGATGTTACAATTTTGTAAAAATCTTATACATAATCAAAATATTTAAAAGTTAGTTATAGAAATGGAATATGTGTGAATCTTCAGATTAACTCAAATCAAACATTTTCATTCATACGAAAACGGCGTCCGCGCAATGCGACGGAGTGTCGTCCGCCACGTGCATTTAATATTTTGTTATTCTTGTAGTAGTGTTACTAAAGTTTGTTATGTTTAATTTATTGTATATATATGCATTAACTTATTGTACATATATGCATTTAATATTTTGTTATAAATGAGTTCTGCATGACTACTTGTACATATATGCATTAACTTATTGTACATTACGAAGTACAAATCTGTTTAGCAAAAAGTTTACACCAAAATGTTTAAAAAACACATGTTAAGTTGTAGTCTAAAACATTTTTAAATATGATAGATTAAAAGATATAACTAAAATAGTAAAACATATTAAGTTTTTTTGGTTTATGAGTAAATAATATAAAATTTTATGTAAGTGTTACTAAGTGTAAGGTTATTATGTAACTAATTATAAAGGATAATTTGTAAATAATGTTATAAATATTATTTTACCCTCAAATGTGGTTGTATCCTATACATTAAATATAGTAAATGTTTTTAATTTTATGGTATCTTAAAATAATCATCTGATATGTTTTATATATATAGTATAGATAAAAATTTAAAAATTAGTTATAAATATAGAATATGTGTGAATCTTTATTCGTATTAACATAAGTTGAAAGTTATAAAACTTAAATTGTTATTTAATAACTTTTTTTCATCACTAGTATGTCTCACTTCAAGTTGAATTTAAAACATATTCTATTGAACAAAAGCAAAGATTCATATGTTTCATTTGAGGCATTTAATTTTATAATTTTTAATACTTAAAGAATAAATCAAAAGAGTGGAATTATTTTTCATAAGTTTCATTTGAGGCATTTAAATTTATAACTTTTATTACTTAAAATTAAGAATGAAAAGAGTGGAAACTATTTGTAGGATACTTGGTTACTAATGAATACCTAATAATCTATCAGTACTAATAAATAAAGTTTTTGTGTCATTTGTTATTTTTTAATTCATATTTCTGTCACTTGTTAAATTTCTACATATTTACAAATTGATTTTCCCTTCAAAAGGTATTATAGTAATTTAAATACTAATATAAGTTTCTCGCTTTAATTAAAAATTAATTTCACTAATTGCTATAATTCTCTTTTTTATCTATATTTTTTAAATCAAACTATATTTTAAAAATATACATATTTTATTAAAGAAGTTAAAATTTACATCTTTTAGTTAAAATATAAATAATAAAAAACAAAAATTTTATATAATATAAATTTTTCTAAAACACTAAATCTTTTCTAAGAAAATATTTTAAATTGTTTTGTTTCTAAAAAAATTATAAAGGTGAAAATTTTAAAACAGTCTTATTAAAACAACCAAAATAATTACAAATCATATTTTATAAAAAATACAAGATTTTGATAAAAAAAATTAATAAAAAAATTGAAACGAATGTCTACAAATGAAACCATTTAGATAAAAGAGTTACAAATAGTATATTTGTTTTATTTCTTGAACTATTACGTATATATATTTTTTAATTATAGTTAATATTAAAATATTATAATCTAACTCTTCGTGTTTTTACTAACTATAATCCGTTTAATTAATGGATTTTTAATCTATATATATCTATAAAAAAACAAAAATAAGCATGAAAAAATGCAAGCCTTATTATACTAATTTTCTCATTTCTCTATAATAATAATAATAATAATAATAATAATAATAATAATAAT
>BJCM01265897.1:0-18343 GCA_018326385.1 Flaveria bidentis | reverse complement strand
CGTTAGATTCAATACATTATTGTTTCTACGTGCGTTCTCACTGATTGAATCGCCTATCAAATAGGATTCTGCACTATTTGGTTTGGTTTAACACGTTAATCAGTTGGTGTTTCGTTCAAATACCAGATCCTAACAATATATATATATATATATATATATATATATATATGTATGGGTTCCGCTAAAAAGATCATATATCCTAAAAAGTATAGGAAGAGTTTTAATGATGACACGTGTCATCAAGGTAGTTTTTGTTTAAAGGGCAAATGCACATCAAATGCATCTTTACCATACACAATGTTAATCTAACGATTGAAAATGCTTACTAGTATTTTTAGACACACCATCCTTTTTAAAATAACTCCCCTATATATATATATATACACACATATACATATATACATATAAATATATATATTTATATGTATATGATATAGGGTTATTCAGGAATTTCTGTGGTGAGTTAATATGGTGTTTAATTAAATACTTAATTTATTCATCTTTATGTTTATAGATACACGCATACGTTCTTTGTAGTTCTCTTTCCAATGTGTGTGTGATTTTAATTATTTTACATTCTATGTGTGTAGCTAACCCTCATGAGCCTTAGTAGAATCTGTTTACTCTATTTTCTTTTAAAACAAATAGATTAATGGTTTTATTTTCTTACCTTTGAGAATAGATAAACTAGAATATTTTATTAGTTTTAGTGTTTCTTATATTAATTCAATTTAGACAAGATGAAACAACTCCTACATAAAATGAGAACCAAGTATTGATTAGGATGATCATGTTGTTTTTGATGAGGCTACAAGTGATAGAGTTATGTTAATATATGATAATTTTTATTGTTATATAAATAGTTAAAAATTTTAAGTTTATATGATCATTTAGTTTGTTTTAGGGATCTTTCTTACAATTCTTTTTATGATGTTTTATGTTGTCTTTTTTTTGCTATTATGATATTTATTATTTATCTATGTATAAAGGAAGTGGAACGTTATTTCAAGCAGCAACAATGTATTTGAGGTACGATATGTATATGAAGCCTACATCATCGGTTAATCTTTTTTTTATCTATGCATAGTTGTTTTTACTTCTTTAGTTGGTTATTTTTCATTATTTTTTCTTTTTAATTGGCTAAAAGTGAAATATCCCTTATCTAACCAGTTCCTACATTAAAGGGTCATGTATGTGCCGATGCATATGGAATCAAGTTGTTTGAAAATGCAAGTCAAGCATCTATGGCGAATCAAACATCAGTGGTATATGATCAAACATCATTAGTACATGCTATAATTGTTACATTAACATTTCATGGTTTCAAAAAGAGTGTTAAAAATATGAATGTGAAAGGGGTCTTCTTCTTGACAGGTAGAGATATAAAACAAAGACTTGTTGAAACTAAGACAAAGTATAAGGTGTGTCCATATACCGTGTTACTTCATATTTGTATCAATCACTAAAAAATCATAAGTATGGGCTATATGTAGTTCTTGCTTATTTTGTAAACATGTAATGTTTTTATTAATATCATCTTCCCAATTGCAGCCTCAAACAATTATGATTAACCAACTGGACGAGTCAAGAGGAGAGTTACAAGGTTTTCGAAAGTCTATCCGCTTGGGTGCATAAGAAACATGAGTTGCATTGAAAGACATCCACATGATAGGTATGCCAACTTTAGGGTTTTCTTGTGCTTTTCTCATTACTCTAATTTTGGTCTACAAAGTTATGTTTTTTTTTTGTACTTTTCTATTAAGTAATCCATTTATAAAGTTGTATTTTTGACGAGTAAATTGTTTTTTATTTTGTTGAATGGTAAGTGTGAACAAGAGTTAGATAATTTTAAAACCATTTTTTGTGTTAAATTTATATCACATTCTTATTTTCATTCTCAAGTCGGTGGTATTTAAAACTAGAAAGTTGATATGTATACAAGTGATGATTGTAAGTACATTTTACAAATATAATTAGCATAGTAAGTTCTTATACATCTATATATGATATAGAAATGTATCATTTTTTTATTTTCATTAAATATAATCATTGATATAAGTAAATACAAACAAGAACATATATTTTTATGATTTTTTAATTATTCATCCCGTGTATCTATAACCTATAATAATTTTTTTTTCTTAAAATAAGTGTTATCATTCTAGCATATCAAATGACACGTGTTATTATTTTAATATATCAAAAAAATCATTTTACCGCCTCTCTCTTATAATAAATAGTAAATTTATAAAAAATATTAATTTGAATTTTCTTTTTAACTAAAATATGTAAAAATAATATATTTATATTTATGTTTCTTGTCTCTTTTAATTAAATGATAAATATTATAAATAAGTAAACTAAACTATTAAACATCTAAAATATAAATGTAGTTATTTTAACAATTCATTAATACATATTAAATATAAAGTAATAATTTTTAATTCATTTTGTGTTATAACTTTTAAATACTAATTATATTTTTATTTTACAAATATATATAACATTTAGAAAATAAAATATTCATAAAATAATAATTTTAATATATTTTATTTATTTAATAACCTAATAAATATATAACATACTAAACACAGTCGCCTACTTTTAAGGATTTTAATTGTGAACGGCTCGTTTAATCACGCTGAAACTTTATAGATACAACTGCAAATACAAGTTTGAAACAAACAGAATTCAACTTCAAACCCTTGAATCAGAAACCCTAAAAATTCCAAATTTTGATTCTGTTGAAGAAGGATGGGGAAAACCTCGAATCCGAAGCAAGATATTCACGAAGCAGCTCGAGCAGGTGATGTTGTTGCCGTACAGACCATTATCACCTCCAATCCTTTGTCCATCAACTCCAGAGATAAACACTCCAGAACCCCGTATCCTTCTCTCAACTCTTTCATTTCACTTTTAAACATCATCTTTATTGCATTATGCAACCTTCTCAATGTTTGATCGTAATGCTAGGGTTTCATTTTGCAAATTTCAATGTTGTCCTGTTTGCATTGTGTTGCTTGAGGTTTTCATATATAATTTTTGGATCAATTTTGAAGTGAATTTTTCTGCTAAATGAAGGCATAGTTTGATGTTTAGAAACTGAAGGGGATTTGATGGTTGGCATCGTGTTTAAGTAATTTGAGCCTTGAATCTTCGAGTTTGTGGGATTTGTTGTTACCAATGTATGGGAATATGTTTGAGCTATATTTTTGGGGCTTAGTGTCTGTGCTAATTGGCACTTACAGGTTCAGTGAGAAGGTAGAATGAAGAAGCCATGAAATTAACTTACAGTAGCTTTTTGCACATGAACAGATTCGTTGATTTGTTAATTGGCATTCGTTAGTTAAAATTTAGAAGGATGATCAGGATGAAAATTGCTCGTTTATCTGGTTAAATTGTTACTCGTAGTTTGAATTGGTTAATCAGAGTAACAACCATTTCAAATAAGCATCTTCCGTAAATGCATATGTAGCTACATATTAAGCCTTTTCTAATAGAACTTTGACGGTTATGCATCTAGGTAGGACGCTTTAAACCTTAAACTGTGTTTTGGGTAATTTGTTGAATTTCTTGCTGGCACTTTTGGTCATTCCTTTTCAATTTTTTTCTTTTGTGCATAATATATTTGCTTCTTGTAGTCCTTGCATTAAGTCATTTGTTTTTCTCTATACTACACTATGATTTGTCTTGACACTCTGTTTCACTAGGTTTGGATGTTAGTTCTTTTTTTTATCTTGTGGTGTCATACCGTAACACCTTATTTCTTCCGCTTATTTAACAAAGACACTATTTTACTAGTGTTTTTAAAGACACCAACAATATGAAAGGACATGTCTGTTAAATCTACTTGTTTATTTGTTATCTTGCTAAATTAAAATTTGATTATATGTTGTACTGTCACACAATCTTAAGCATGTCCAATAACTATCAAATGGTTTCAAATGTCTATCCTTGGAGGTAAGCAATTAACACTGATAGTCATTTCTTAGTAGCTTGCTTCTGTAGGTGCTAAGTAAATGCAATTGACAGCGGGTCCAAAATATGTAGTGAGAAGATGTGAATTTAGGTATTCTGTTTATATGTATATATTGCTTATAAGGAGCCTTGGATGTTGGATTCTTAAATTACTTACATTACATTTATGTTTTATTTCAACCTAAGTATCCCTACTTGAAACAAATCATTATAAGGAGGTTGTGTATGCCCTGAAAGGACTTCCTTTACTGTTATTTATTTAGTAATAATGAGCATTATTAGACAAGAAATGATAATGCACCAGGATTAAACAGTAAATAAGACACCATTTATAGGATAAGACTTTAGAGTACACTTAAAATTGCGTTGACTACGACAAAGGAAATTTAGAAAATCAGCTATCTCACATTAATATTTGCATATATAATCTGTCAGGGTATTTACATCAGATCTCTGAAAGTTATCTCATGACAGTTCAATTTTGTTATGCTCATTAGAGGTGGCGACATGGGTGCTATGTAATTATTAAAAATGTGCATATCTAGTACAAGTCATGTCTGTTTGGTTGACCCACACATGTGTCCTCTTAAAATATTATATAATGTTACTCATTATTATATAATTGTATTGTTGTAGACTTGTAGTAATCATTATTATTTTTTGCTAAAATATAATTATTTGAATAATGTTAAGTAGGAGTTTTATGCATTAAAAGTAAACTTTGGCATGCTAGAGATTAAAGTTTAAACTGTAACCCAATTTGACCCATTTAGTTTGTCGAAGGCGCAAGGTGCACTCAAGGCAAAATGGGTTAGCCTTGGGCCTAGGCGCAAGGTGCTTAAAAAGAAAGGGCTTTTTTAAGTGAGATTTTAGGGGTTTTACACATGTTTTAGGCTGTTATAGCCTTTTAGGTTGATTCCAGGCTTATGTAGGGCTAGGGTAGTTGTTATAAGCTTGTTAAGATGTGTTTTTGCCGGTTTTTTTAGCCAGAAAATAGCTTGAAAACGGGCCTAAGCGCCTGATATGGGGCTTTTGAAGTGAGGCGACAAGGGTGTGCTGGGCTGTGGTTAACAACAGAGGTCGAGATTGCCACCTTTATTGCTAGCTTTGTAACTAACAGTTCATATTTAACAAATGTGGCTAGTTAATTTCCTTAATTCAACCTGTAATAAACCCTAGATTACATTTAGCAGCATCGGCTGGTCAGACACAAGTGGTGAATATCCTTTGCAAGAACAAGGCCGATATTGGTGCAGCTGCCAGGGATGACACGGGTGCAATTCACTTTGCTGCTCAAAGAGGTCATTTGGAAGTCATCCAAACATTAATTTCATCTGGGGTCTCTACAAAATCCACAAACCGCAAGGGCATGACTGCGCTTCACTATGCTGTGCAGGGATCCTACATTGATCTTATTAAATACTTGGTTAAAAAAGGCGCAGACATAAATTTTAAAAATAAAGCCGGGAAGAGCCCTCTTGATCTTGCAGCCACTGAAGAGATCCGTTCATTGTTAACTTGTCCGGTTGAACCAAAAGAAACAGATAAGAATGGAACTGCCTCAAAGATGGAAGAAGATCAACAACAAGTGGTTTCTGAAGATCAAATGCATGCTTCTCAAAATGACGAGGAAAAGGAGAAAGACGGGTCAAACAAGAGGAAGGTTGAAGATTATGTAAACAACGAGGTGCCCATAGGACACAAGAAGACAAAAGTTGCTCTTAATCATCTTCTAACATCAGATGACACACAAGAAGAGGATTAAAAGTGTAATTGAGGGTGATGATATTGTTGTTTTGGCTTTTGAAGGTTCAACTTTCTTCTCTTATAAAGATTCAGACCATTAGAGGTTAGTAATTAAAAAACCAAGTGTTTAGCTTTTCTCGGTAATGGTATTAGTATAATCTTTTAAATATATTATTTGACTAGTAAAACTACTTATATCTTGATAAAAATATTGTATTTGAGATATCTTGACTAATTTGTTTTTAAAAAGTATAAAGTTTTAAAGTTTAATCTGTCTAGTTCTGATATTTTTGCCTAATTTAATCTAGTTTCTTTATTAATTCTAAGCGTCCGTTCATGGGTGATAATTATTCCATAATTTCTAGTTATAGTTCTTATAAATCTTGAAGCATGTATATATATATTTTGTTTGAAACTTGTTATGTGTACTTATATTTCTTTTGTTTGGTCAATTTATTATAGTCACTAATTAGAGGGTGATAAAAATGTTGTTTTAGTTTTAACACATATCTATATATGCTGATCGCATATTAATCAGGTAAGTAAAGACATCAGTGTTGTAAAGCTGATCAAGATCATTAGTTTATCAGCTTAGGTGTTTTTCACTTAGTCAGCATAGGAGCTTTTGAGCATATGTACTTGGTTCATTTGCTAGTATATGTACATGCTAACCATATGTTGATTAGTGTAGACCACTAATGCTCGACAGATCTAGATGTTAAATGCACCAGTTTATTAGTCCCTCAGCTAACCTCGCAAACTAAACATACCATCAAACACTTGAATCAAGTCATAATAGAGATTGTAGATCATATTGCAAACACCAATGTGGATTGGATGTTTAGAGTTCCGGTGAGCACAGAAGATTTAAGGCCTAGACAACTTGACAAATATTAAATGTCTTTATGATTTAAAGCGTAAATTATTTTGGGATTTTGAAATCAGAACCTTTAGATATGTCCTTCAAGATAAAATCAAATATCATGATCACTTTGAGGTTATTGTTAAAATTATTAGTCGTTCTTCTTAGTTAACATAAGCTAATTAATCAGAGGACTAATTGTGAAAAATGCAAGGATAAGATTGAATATATTCCATATTTCACATTACAGATGTAAAAATGTTGGTTGTTTTACACAGTGAGTTATTCAAATGAGGAGGCTGCAATACTGATAAGAGCTATTTATGGTAAGAGTTTTGGCCAATCAAGAACAAAACTTACAAGCCTTGGTAGATGTAAGCATTGGACATATAATAGAAAACCTTAAAGTTACATGAATTGTGAACAAACTCAAGTTATTCATGTTATAGGTGAGTATAAATTCGTCATGATTTCAAGAAATTTGGGAGTTGTGATCATACGTGTAGCCGCTTGGTGTTTCCTTTTAGTGGCCGATGTAGTTCTTCATCTTAACAAAATGAAATTTTGAAATCCTTTATTACATATTTACGTACTTGCATGAAACGCTTTAATATTCTCAATTTGCTTGTGCCTAGCATGTTGCCCGAACATTCCCTTTAACTAAGCATCTAATATACATCGTGTATGATCATTCTAAGCATTCTAGATCGTGGTAGCTAGAATGAGGAAAGCTACCACAAAACAAGTCATGTGAATGGTCACCCAAGCATCCCGAATTGCTTAAGCTATGTTTGTAGAAGGTTCTTTAGGGACGAGACCCTCAAGAATGTATGACTTCGTCCAATGTTCAAGAACAATTATCATATTACGATACTAAGTCTAACAAGTTTATACTATTTAAAGACATGTCTTGGGGAGATATTGTGTACTACAAAATAACAAATTTTGATTGTAATTCTTGTAATATTAAATTAGGATAATCTAGTTGTATCTCCTAAGGGAGGTTACTATGATGTGGTGTATCCCTAATTATATTATAAAGGAAGTTAATATACTTCATTGTCCGTACTGTAACATTTGTTGCCACTGATATGAGGCTAAATACACGACTTTTATTGATTTATGGAAATGGAAATCACTTGTTATGAGAGAAAAATGGTTGTTTTGATAAGGAAAAGTGGAGGATGTAAGTTGTTTACATATATATGGTCTACTTTAAACTCATTTGCTAACAACATAGAGACTAATTATACTTTACAAAATGTTCATATTTAATGCCTATCCTAGAAGACTCGAACCATAGAAATTATATATTGACTTTTGTATATATTGATCAATCTTCATTTATGTGTAGGATCATTAGAACAAACAACGAAAAGTGAATATTCAGCAAGTTTAGACAAATGTACATACATATATACTTTTTGTTATTGTGTGTGGATTATATTTGATAATAATAATTGTATAATGGGCTAAAAGCGTTCAAAATGAAATCATTGTGAATGAGGAATTAACTAATGCTATAGGTCCAGATGTAAGGATGAACAAACTGCAAGTGTCACGATTAATGATTTAAACAAGAATAATCTTGTGTGAAAAGAAATTAAATTTTCAAAATGAAGATGAGAGAAATACTTTTATATTTTGATCAAGATGCAGTAATAATACGGACACTCAATATCTCGATCGACCATGTCTAACAAGAAATGTACAAAGAAGTTTAGAATGATTTTTTTGTTGTTTTCCTTCATTTGTCGATCTTGATGACGCAAATGCTTTGCCTTTATTGTAAAAATGTCTGCAACAATCTCATTGGTAAAGTTGCTTCACTATGGAGTGCCCCTATTCGTTTTTCGTTGAGTAAAGCTATTGCTCGACATGTTCAACGGTAATGTGAAGCAACTTGATTCTGATGGTTGATAAACTCCTTACCTGTGTTTTATTACAACACGTCACAGAGGGTACAAACATTAGTCCGAATGACTTAAAGATTCAAACTTGTGCTTGCCCGCAACCTGCAGAGACATATCTTTGGAGTTGGTTTGTCTATATACGTTTCTCAAACTAACTGTTCATTTGTTCTGTATTTTTGTAACTCTCATCGCAATTCAAGCATACGAATAATACACGCTAAAGAGAGCAAACAAATATTTCTAGCACCAACAACATGCAATTTTTATATGTTATTTAAGGTAAGTGAATTCATTTTCGACAGTCCATTAAGATGCATGCGAATACATAGATGTGAATTTTTTTTATGAAATCTGTTTTTAACTCGAGCATTCTTTTTTGTTTTATGTGTTCTTGTTTTCCATCTCTTGTTATTTTTTATTTCTAGTTCTCATTTTATGTATTTTCCTTTAAATGTTATATTTATTTTGTTAGAAATGACCCGTAATATGTGATCTACAGATCATTTAAATAACTTTCACCAAATGACATAATTAGTTCCTAATAGTATAATAGGATTATTTGATGGAAATACTTTATAATTATAATTAGGGTTTCCCCTTAGATGTTATAAATAGAGGAGTAGGAAGATAATTAAAACACACCAATAACTTATTCTCTTAAAATCATCCATCAATCTCTCTAAACATCATAACCGGAATGAATCTCACGATCACGACTTCATCATCTTCATTAAAGATCTCTATTCCCACAAATAAGTTGTAATTGTTTTGATGTTTAGTTTATATTTGAGATTGAATAAACATGTTTAGTTTATACATTTATTAACGTTTTAACTATTTAATGGATGATTTCATTTTACATTCATGTTCAATATTTAATTTAATTAATTGATTTTGAAAACCAATCACTGAATCGGATTATTAAACATCATGTTTTTCTTTGATTCACACTTTCCATTATTACTCTATATGATTTATGATTTGTAGATGGAACAAATAATTTGTTTCCTTAATTTCAATATCATTTTTTGAGACATTATTTTGCAATTAATAAAATTAATTTTGATTTATGGAAATCAATCGGTTTCAATATAAAGATATTAACACCACTTTAAAATTTTGATTTTGGTATCGTTTAATATTTTTTACAAAACTGAATTGGGATATTTGCAATTTTTTTATTTATTTATTGATTATAATAATCTTAAATCAATCCATGAACTCTAGGTATTATTAGAATTATTATTATTTATTTACAGAATATTTTTGAATCCCCGAGTGGACATTTCGTAGTTTTAATATTTGTTCTTACTATTTAATTTTACATTAAGTGACACATGAATAATATGTAAACAATTTCAAATTTATATGCACAAAATAAAACTTTCATTGCAATTATGGTATTTACATATTTTCATTAATTGTATACGAAACTTTCTATAAGTTTCGGGCATTTTTATAATTCAATATAAATGCAGCTTCCTGAAATAATTTATCATGTAAATAATTTAATCAGTTACTTATATATCTTAAAATCAAATTAAAAAAATAAAAAAATAAAAAATAAAAAATAAAAAATAATATCTTCATTGAAAGATTAAGTGATTAATCTTAATAGTACATCACTTGATTTTTGACATTAAAGTTTAACGTTATCATTTTATATAATTATATAACTATGTGTATCATAAAATGATAAACCTAATAGCTAGTTGTTTGATAATACACATGATAAATATTGGAAAATTAATATAAATATTACACTTTTGTCCAAAGGTGTTGTGTAGTATTTATATGCCTTACTATAATTATGTTCATAATACTTGGATGTTAGTCATAGGCAACGTAAAGCCAACTTTCATTTAAAACCTTACCTAATTTGTTCATAACATTTGCACATTGGACGTAGAAAACACAAAACCATCGTGCAAGTAGAACGTTACTTTAATTGGTTCATAACATTTGAATTTTGGTCAAAGCCAACGCGAAGCCAATATTGAACTAGAAATTTATTTTTAGCCTATTATTTTGGTGTTATAATAGGTTTTATCTTCAACGTATTAATTATGTCTGCTTTATTTATTTATTTATTACCCTGTAAATGAGCGTCTATCGATGCACTGAGGTCGTAGAGATTAACAGTTAGATTCACAAAAAATTTCCCCATGAATTTCTAGCTCACTTTAACTATTTTACTACTTATATCAATTTAGCATCCACTATTACTCCTAACTTTGGAATTGAAGTTTTAATCGGGCAAAACTTCGTCTCATGGAGGGATTTTGTTAAACTTACTTTTGACATGTTGGATCTTGATTATGCCTTGAGACATGACGCTCTTGCTACTCTTACTGCTGAAAGTACTGCAGATCAAAAATAAGAGTACAAAAAGTGGGAGAGGTCTAACAGAATGTCTCTGATAGTAATCAAGAACTTCATTTCTGTTGCAATCAGGGAAGCAATACCTGATTCAGATAATGCCAAAACTTATATGAAATCAATGGAGGAACACTTTAAAGGATCTTCTAAAGCACATGCGAGCACTCTGATTCTGAAGATGCTTACTACAAAGTATGATATGTTTAACAATGTGTGTGAACACATAATGATGATGAATGACATGGCTCATAAACTCAAGAGCTTAGACATGAAGACCAGTGATGGTTTTCTAGTACACTTCATTATGGTTTCTCTTCCTTCACGCTTTGATGCTTTTAAGATCAACTATAACACCCAAAAAGAAAAATGGTCAATGGGTGAGTTGATAGCAATGTGCGTGTAGGAGGAAGAACGCTTGAAGCTAGAAAAGCCTGATGTTGTTCATGTTACCACCATTAAACCATTAAAGAGGAAGGGAAACTTCAAAGGGAAAAACTCCAAAGTTCATAAGGCTGGTACAAGTGCAGCTTCCAGCTCAAATGCCTCCTTTGGACAATCTCGCTGTAAATTCTGTTATAATAAGGGACACATCCAACGAGATTGCCCTAAGTTCAAGGAGTGACTGGCTAAGAAAGGTAACCATCTATTTATGATATTTGAGTCCTTTAATGTTAATGTTCCAATTAACACATGGTGGGTTGATTCTGGTCCTATAGTTCATGTTACTAACTTAACATAGTGATTCCTTACAATCCGGAAGCTGGAAAGAAACCAAAGGAAAATCAAGGTGGGAGATGATGATGAACATAACGTTGAAGCCGTAGAAACCATGCAATTAATAATGAAAACCGGTCATTGTATTAAAATTTATGATACATTATATGTACCGAGGATTACTCGGAACTTAGTATCTGTACCAAAGTTAGACAATGATGGTTATAAAGTTTTGCATGATCGTGGCAAAGTCACTATCATTTTAAACTCTCATGTCTGTGGTTATGGTTATCTGGATGGAAATCTATATAAGTTAGAACTAGATGATCAATTTTCAAAATCGTTGTTATCATATAATGTAAATGAAAACATTAACAAATGAAAACGAGATTTGAAAACATCATCCATGTTGTGGCGTCAACGTTTAGGCCACATCTCACGAGATCACATGTTAAGATTTATGAAGGATGAAGTATTATGTCACACCCCAACCTTGACGGCAGAATCGTCGAGATGTGAGGGTTAAGATTGTTCACAGCCACATAACGCTATCTTTAAATGTAAATATTATTATCATAAATTTCACATACAAATACAACCATAGTCTCAACATGTAAAAAAAATCAAAACATAAAACAAAAATAATCCAAAGCTCTTTATTCATTATTCAAGGTCCAAATCCTAGATTTAAGCAAACTTCAAAAGATGACCTCAAACTTGAGCATTTCCTGAAACATGTTAAAAATAAAAGGTCAACTATAAAGTTGGTGAGTTTCCAAGGGTTTAATATACATAATATATCAAAAGGTTACAAGTAGCGATTCATGGTCAAAGGTTATGAGTTATGCAAGTTTATAGAACACATATAGCTACAATCAAACATCGACTGATTACAAGTTTACAAGTTTATACGAATGACTAGGTGTACTTGGTTCCCATGATGAACAAAGCATACGTCATCAGGAGCCAAAAATGGTGTGAAATAATATAAAAAGTGGTGAGGAAACTCACTTATATAAAACTTATATATCTTATATAAAACTTATAATAACACAAATAACCATGACAAAATAAAAGTATGAATTCCAAGTACTTTACATGTATCAAAAGGGTTACAAGTGTAAGTTGATAAGGTAACATGTTTTACCCCAAAATGGTGTGAAATAATATAAAAAGTGGCGAGGAAACTCACTTGATTAATAAGTATATAACTGGTGACTAAATAAAATAATAAACGACGTTTCAAAGTAATCCTTCACAAGATACCTAAATTTATATATATATTTATATATTTAGGTTAATAATAAGGTTAACGATTTAACGCGAACTAGGGTATTAAAATTTGGGAATTTTTATAAAGTTAATGAATTCTTATAAAAATACCATTTATGAAATTTATGAAATTTGTTTTAAAGGAACTAGTTCCTTTGTAATTAGCTTGTGATTTTATTTATAAAATATATTTAAATTCCATAATTATTATGATTAATCCTTAATCAAAGATAACATAAGATCCAATATAAATTTAATAACTTAAAGTATTATATAAAAATCTAGCTTTTATAAAAATATTTTGTTATAACATTTGTAAATAATTTTTATAATAAAATTCTAAAATGTTTTACAAGAATAATTTTATAAGAAATCTTTAGATGACTTTAAAAACATTTGGAGTTTATAAAAGTTAATTTTATATTTATTACAAATTTTTCATAATTAAATTAAAGCTTAAAAGGCTATAAAAAATTGCATGAGGGTGCCCTTCCATGCTGAAAGTGCAAGAGTCTTAACCAGAGAACCATAGGCCTCAACCGTGATATGAATAAGTTTTTAATTCTTAAAAACAAGCTTTAAAAAAATCCCTAGTTTCCCAAGAACCCTAGTTTCTTCTTGAATCAAATTGAACATCAATACGATGTTATCAACCATATAAAGTTTGGGGCTTTTATTCCCCATGTGAAATCGAGTATATATCAATGTTTAATTACCCGGTGTGATTCGAGATGATGATATGAAAAATCGAAGAACAAGTCACGGTCGAAGGTGCACAGGGGATGTGTAATTTCCGATGATAATCCAATTAATCTTGAGGGTAGCTTCGTATGATGGGTTAGAATAGAAACCCCTTGTCAATTCTAGTTCAAATCGCTCAAATCGCTTGCAGGTCGCGGCTTAGGAGGGAATCGAGTGTGTAATTTTTGTGTGTTTGAGATGTAATTAGAAGCTGTAAACGATTAAGTGTAGTTAGATAATTGATTAGATTCATTTAATTAGAGTATTATTAAGGTTTAATGCCCGAACGACTATGTGGTTTAAGACTTCGGTTTTGCTCTCGATTGAGCTTTGTAACCGACGTTTAAATGTGCATAATTGATGTTTACAGGTTCGAAACATGTGCTAGAAGGGATGTGGAGCAGTTTGGAGTCATGAATTGATCCAATTTGGGAATTTTAGAGGTGGCCGGAGGCTGCCGGAGGTTGGACGGAAAATCGAGGGTAAAGAAGGTGGGGGTGGTGGTGGTTTGGGTTTTCGAACTTGACACATTTAGTCCCTGTGGTTTTCAGTTTAACATTTTATGTCAAAAACTTTCTTTTAAAGTTTCAAAGTTGACAAACAAATGCGGGTACTTCTTCTTCATATGTTCTTCACGCTCCCAAGTATATTCAGCGCCATGCTTATACTTCCAACGAACCTTGACAATTGGGGTAGTTGTGGTTCTAGTCTTCTTCATAATGCGATCCATTATTTCAACAGGTTTCTCAACAAAATGCAATGACTCGTTGATTTGGATGTCTTCCAATGGAACATGCAGACTTTCGTCATTCAAACACTTTCTCAAATTTGAGATGTGGAACACAGGATGAACTCCACTAAGGTCGGAAGGTAGTTCCAGTTTATAAGCCACTTTCTCAATCCTTTTCAGGATTTTGAAAGGTCCTACAAATCTTGGAGCCAGTTTACCCTTCTTTCCAAAGCGAACAACACCTTTCCACAGTGAAACCTTAAGAAGAACCATATCCCCAACTTGGAACTCCAATGGCTTGCGTCGCTTATCGGCATAGCTCTTTTGTCGATTTCTTGCCACTTCAAGGTTTTTGCGGATTATAGAGACTTTATTAGTTGTTTCTTGTATAAGTTCAGGACCAGTGATGAAGTTTTCATCAATGTCGGTCCAGCAGATCAGTGAATGACATTTACGACCATAAAGTGCTTCGAATGGTGCCATCTTGATACTCGAGTGGTAACTATTGTTATACGAAAATTCCGCTAGTGGTAAATGCATATTCCATTCACCACCAAAGTCAAGGACACAAAGGCATAGCAAATCCTCCAAGGTTCGGATGGTTCGCTCGGTTTGACCGTCCGTTGAGGATGGTAAGCCGTACTTAGATCCAATTGAGTACCCAAGAGTTCTTGCATAGACGACCAAAAGTGCGAAGTGAAACAAGCGTCCCGGTCGGATATGATATGCAGAGGTACCCCATGACGGCTTACAATTTCATCAACGTATATACGAGCCAACCTTGATGTCTTGTAAGTGTCATGTATGGGTATAAAATGTGCCAACTTGGTCAATTGGTCAACGATCACCTATATGCTATCATGTCCACGGGATGTTCGAGGTTGCTTAGTTATGAAGTCCATGGATATATGTTCCCATTTCCACATAGGAATCTCAAGTTGTTCAAGTAATCCAATTGGACGTTGATGTTCGGCTTTAACCTTCGTACATGTTAGGCACGTAGCTACATAAGTCGCTATGTCTTTCTTCATTCCAGGCCACCAATATTGACCACGCAGGTCCATGTACATCTTATCAGAGCCAGGATGAATAGAATAACGAGTTTGATGAGCTTCGTTCATTATATAGGTACGAAGATTATCACGATTTGGATTCCAAATTCGATTTGCGAAGTACATCAACCCATTGGGTTTCGTTTCCAATCAAGCTAGAAGGTTATGCTCCAATTCATCCTTCTTGTTGAACCGCTTGCTGAGCCTCTAGGATACTAGACTCGAGGTCACTTTTTATCCTCAAGTTTTGTAGTAGTACGGTAGTCTCGTTGACATCTAGATGAATCTCGGTATCAAACTCTCCCAAAGTGTCAAACCATTGACGTAGGTCGCGAATTTCTTGGAACGAGATCGTCTTGTTATGAAGTTTTCGGCTTAGTGCATCCGCTACAACATTTTCTTTACTAGGATGTTAACGAATGTCATAGTTGTAATCACTCATCAACTCCACCCAACGTCGTTGTCTCATATTGAGATCTTTTTGATTAAAAACATGTTGAATGCTTTTGTGATCAGTGTAGACTATGCATTTTGTACCATAAAGGTAATGTCTCCAAATCTTCAAAGCAAAAACAACATCACCAAGCTCGAGATCATGTGTTGTGTAATTCACCTCATGGACTTTCATTGTCTCGATGCGTAGGCTATGACCTTTCCTTTT
This sequence comes from Flaveria bidentis, assembly GCA_018326385.1. Lineage (NCBI taxonomy): Eukaryota > Viridiplantae > Streptophyta > Magnoliopsida > Asterales > Asteraceae > Flaveria > Flaveria bidentis. The sequence continues at coordinate 2,295 of BJCM01265897.1, read as the reverse complement.
TGCATGAGAACACAATCAAGGCCTTATCTCATATTGAGATCTTTTTTAGGAGCATTGCACAACTTGTGCTTTAAATCTTCAAAGGCTTCCTCTTGCTCGAACCCCCACTCGAATGGTTTGTTCTTTTGAGTCAAAGAAGTAAGCAGTTTCGTTATTCATGAAAAGTTGGCAATAAATCGCCGGTAATAACCAGCAAGACCAAGGAAAAAACAAACTTCGGTTGGAGTTGTAGGAACACACCAATTCTTCACAGCTTCCACATTTTGCAGGGTCAACGTGAATTCCTTGGCTATTCACCACGTGTCCTAGAACTTGAACTTCCTCGAGCCAAAATTCACATTTCAAGAACTTCACGTACAATTATTCATTCTTTAACAACTCAAGAACTAGTCGTAAATGTAGCTCATGATCGGTGTGGGACTTGGAATAGATAAGTATGTCATCAATGAAGATGATCACAAACTTGTCTAGATAAGGCTTACATACTCGATTAATGAGATCCATGAAAACAACAGGAGCATTTGTTAAACCATAAGGCATAACCATGAACTCATAGTGCCCATAATGAGTACAGAACGCAGTCTTTGGGATATCATCGTCGTGGACTCGTAATTGATGATAACCAGAACGCAGATCAATCTTTGAAAACATGGTAGCTCCTTGAAGTTGATCAAATAAGTCATCGATATAAGGAAGAGGATAGCGGTTCTTGATGGTAAGTTTGTTAAGTTCACGATAGTCGATACACATACGAAACGACCCATCTTTCTTCTTCACAAACAAAACATGTGCACTCCAAGGCGAAGAGCTAGGACGAATAAAACCCTTCTCGGATAGTTCTTGAAGTTGACTAGAGAGTTCTTGCATTTCCGATGGTGCAAGTCGATATGGTGACTTAGCCACGAGAATATGGATAAAAAGGACAATAATTTAAACAAGGATAAATCAAGAGTTGTAAGGCACATGAAATGGTTCCATTTGGTAACACATTACCACTTGGAAATGTTGACACGTCAAGGTAAATTGACCCATTTTCCTTGGAAACTTGTATATGTTGACCATAGTTTATCACTCATCCCAGAAATCCCCAGGTAAGCATAACTAGTCCCGTAGGATTTATACGAAATGCTTACCTTAGCTCGAAGGCCTTTTGCCAGGAAAACCAGAATACAGGTGTCTATGTGCCACACAAATTTCTTAAGTTCATGAAATCAAAACCTTGATGAGATTTTCATAGATTAGACATAAAGTCTAAGGAATGAAACCCACGATAATAAGTGTACGATCCCACGTGTCGTCGAGAATAAGTTTAGGAAGTTTCATTTGTCAGGGAGAATCAAAGAGTCAAGGATAAGTCTAAGGGAGACAAGCAACAAGGTTTAATAATTCACAAGGCAATCCTATGCTAAGGCATCAAGTTACACGTAAGAAGACATCCCTAATTAGATAGCATCATGTAGCATGCAACAATTAATATTTACAAGAATATCAAGATTATTCTATAAGGTTCATGCATAAACTATAGTCTAGGTCACCATTTCTAATAACTTAAATCCCTATAGTTATGGGCTCTGATACCAATCTGTCACACCCCAACCTTGACGGCGGAATCGTCAAGATGTGAGGGTTAATATTGTTCACAGCCACATAACACTATCTTTAAATGTAAATATTATTATCATAAATTTCAAATGCAAATACAACCATAGTCTCAACATGTAAAAAAATCAAAACATAAACAAAGCTCTTTATTCATTATTCTAGGTCCAAATCCTAGATTTAAGTAAACTTCAAAAGATGACCTCAAACTTGGGCATTTCCTGAAACATGTTAAAAATAAAAGGTCAATTATGAAGTTGGTGAGTTTCCAAGGGTTTAATATACATAATATATCAAAAGGTTACAAGTAGCAATTCATGGTCAAAGGTTATGAGTTATGCAAGTTTATAAAACACATATAGCTACAATCAACCCTCGACTGATTACAAGTTTACAAGTGTAACATCCGCCATTTTCTGAGATAAAACCCAATCCCGAAACCATTTTGGGATATAGTTATTAAACTATTAAATAATTTTATTAGATCAAATACACTAAATGTTCAATTTATTATTATGAACTATTCATAATCTAAACAACTTGTAAAAAAACTTATTGATTTAGAAGTAAATCTTTTCATAAAGTTATAACGATTTATTAATCATATTACGACAAATAACTAAAGGGAAAAGTTTTATTAAAATTTATTTAGTTATAAAATGACTTCTAATAAACTTATAAAGTTTTATTAGTAGT
>BJCM01265891.1:0-21961 GCA_018326385.1 Flaveria bidentis | reverse complement strand
TGAAGCTCAGTTAAAGAAACAATCTATTTTTATTGATCTAGAAGAGGGAGAAATAGCTGGTGGATATGATGCTGAAAAGGTTGTTCCAATGGACAGTCCTATACAAAAAGAACATGTAGCGGAAGAAATGGTGTCTAAAGCCTAAACTGAAGACTTAATGATCGAAGCTATGTTTCTGATCAATCAAGGGTATGATCCAGATGAAGTATTTAGAATGACTTATGAAGGAATAAAGGAGGAGGAAAATAAAGTGAAAAGGCTGCTTGATCCAACTATTGAAACAGAGTATGAAAAAGCAATCACCAAAGATGCTCCTATGCATAAAGGATCTTCTGTGAAGAAACCAACTGGTTATGAAAGACCATTACCAAGACAGGCTCCCCTACCGAAGCTGTCTTTAATGAAGAAATCATCACCAATTTGTGAGCCACTATTTCCTGATCCTTATAGTATGACTGATAAGGAAATGAAGGATTACCTCACCAATCAAGGCTTCACCAAAAGAAAATTGGCAAACATGAAGACAAATTCACTAAAAGCTGCTACACTTAAGTTGATAAGTGATAAGAAAGAAAAGTTAAAGCAGTTAGAAGAAGAAGTGCTCAATAAGAAGCGAAGGTCAAGAGTTTCCACACATGACATGAATCTGACTCATAAAGATCAAGACTATCTTGCACCTATCATTCATAAATATCCAGAGTGGTTTGCTGAACCCTCCCAACTGAAACTTCAGGAAGGGTTGACCACTGCTGAGATGATCAGAGGAGTATCTACTCCAAAAGGAAAAACAAATCAAAAAATTATTGCCGGGAAGTATGATAGTGCATGGAATATGTTTATGGTTAAAAGGATCTCTGGTCTAGTGCAATTCTTTACAAAGTACTCTGCTCTTGTAAATGCACTTGAGATTCATTACCTGAAAGAACTGGCCAATCTGGAGCTGATCAACCACAATGCCATGTATAGAGGATATGAATTTGAAAGAATACACAAAATGTTCAAGAGAACCAACAACTTCAATTCTTTGAAAACAACATGTATGATGAAAGACAAAACATTCAAGAATACTCTGGAAATGAAACAGACAAAACCAGCTGAAGAAGTAGTGTTTCCTAAACTTAGAGTGAAACCTACTGAAGCATTGAAAAGAAAAATGGTAGTTGGTACACATTCCTCAACACCAATTTCAAATTTGTATTATGATAAGAAGACCTATGAATTGGTGATTGAGAGGAAGTGGGAAGGCAAAGAAGGTGCTAAAATCAGACTATTCAGTGGGTATGAAGTAAGACTACTGGATCAATCATACACTCAATACATATACACAAGACACTTAAGAGAGATATCAAACAAATTGGGTCAAGAAGATCTACATTTTTTTCTAAAGTGTATCAAACTATTGAAGATGGCTTATGATCAGACTAGTGCTAAGAGGGAGAAAAGGAAGAAGAAGAAGACACCTTTACAATTAGGCAACATTGTCAAACTTGAAGTTGATGTAAATGGTTCTCTACTGATTCACAGAGATGGGCTATCAATAGTGTCTCTTTGGAAACCAATTTCTCTGAAAAAGCTACCAATTAAAGCCATTCATAATATGAGCAGAATGAAGATTCCTGTAGTAAGCAAGGACAAAATGACTTATGCTCAAGATTTTGTCAACATGATCAAGGCAATTTTGGATCCAAGACAAGTAGCACCTTTTGCACCATCAAAAGACCCAACTGAATCATCACAACATCAATCACCTCCTAAACATTAAGAAAAACTAGGATGTATAATCCTTAGGGGGAGTATTGTTACACCCTGAAAGGATCATACATGCCAACTCAATGGGTGACTTGATGATTGCTCTGCTGGTATCCCTCAAGTCCAAGAAGAAATGCGGATGAAATTCTGGTAAAGAAAAGAACAAGTGTTGTCTTCCACATTTGTTAATGCGGATGACATAACACTAATGCGGACAAGTGTTTGCTCTTCCGCATTGACTAATGCGGACGAAAGAATGCTAATGTAGACAAGAAGTTACTCTTCCGAATTGACTAATGCGGAAGATTAATAGTTAATGCGGACAAGACTTTGCTCATCCGCATTGACTAATGTGGATGACCGAAGAAATGCGCATAAGTATTTGTTCATCCGCATTAACCAATGCGGATCACTGACAAACTAATGCCGATGATCAAGTGAAGAACTGCTGATCAAGATTAACTCATTTGCATTTGTCAATGCGGATGAACAAGCAAAGATGCGGATCAAGACTTAGACTAGTTTCTGATATAATAGTTCAGGGGTAGTTTAGTCATTTTGTAATGGCATCTTGTTTGAATATAAATAGAATAGTTAACCTCGTACATGAGGTGACGGCTGATAGATAGAGAATTTTTGTTGTAATTATTCTCTATAATCAATCAACTTTCATTTATTCAATACAAAAGCATTTATGAGTATTTTTCTAGCATTGAATGTTCTTTGATTGTTTGTTTCCGCCATTCAATCATTGAATTGATTGTCATATTTGATTCACTGTAAGAATATCACTCTTACTCAACCCAGTCAGGCATTGTTTGCCACAGTGTAGGGGAGAACAATCTTCATCACTCCGGCCATCATAAACATGCACCTTCAGCTGGATGATGAAGAAGGTGAGGTGTTCTTTCCCAAGGAAGCTGTAAACCAGTATTTTGTGCAGATGGGGTATGAGGGAGATTATTCTGTCAAGACCTTCAGGAAAGGGAAGGTCTCATCCTAATGGAAATTCCTGCTGCATTTGGTTATCCACAACTTATCAGACAAGCATGGTGGATGGGACCAGATTCCTGAAGATCTCTCCTTTATTGTCCATGGGATGGTTTTGGGAGTCAAGTTCAGGTACTCTTAATTTGTTTACACAAATCTACTTGCAAACTTGGACTCCTTAGAGTATTACATGTTCCCAGATATTTTCAATACATTCTTAACTATGAATTAGGCTCATAGTTAAAGGGAACATGTAATATTCTTAATTTGGGAGAGATGAAGCCCGACATCTTTAAAATATCGAGAAAGCCCACTGTTTGCTTCTCTGGGGTAGAACAGCCCTGGTCCTAAAAATGTTAGAGCTCATTACTGAAGGTGACAACCTAGCAGCACCAGCTAGTGTTGAACCCATAAACTTCTACTTCCCAACCACCTAAAATCACCCTTACCTACCAAAGAAAACACAAACGAACCCATACTCAGCCTATTCAGCCTGTGCAGGCCCCTATACACTCACCTATACAAGAAGAAGTGGACACTGGAGCTCCCACTTCTCCTGAGGAGCAAACCACTCTCATTCTTTCTATGATCAGTGCTGAGGTTCCTTATGCCCAAATGCCTTAAGCCATCACTCAGAGTCTCTACACTCAAGTTATCAACCTTCAGGGGACAGTTACCATCCCTATCCTTTAGATCTAAACCAACCAATCACTAACCTTGAATTCTATACTGATGAAGATCTAGGTTTTCAATGAGTATCATGACTCTCTCTTCTTCTCCCCTACTCAAAGAGAGATGAATTCTCCTCAGTCTCCTATTTCTATCCCACATCAGTCACCTACTACTGAGGTAGACACTTCTGAACCTATTCAGGGTTTCATATGGAAGAGGCTCTCACTTTTGCAAGTGATTACATCGTTAAGACCTCAACAATGGCAACTCAGCCCACTAACTCCTCAATTGAGGCTGTCAGTGAGAGAGGAAATCTAGCAGCCAAAAACCTGAAGCTGGTGATGAGAGAGAGGACTCTGCTCTAATCATCTCATCCCCCAATGATTCTTGTGATGAAGATGAGGGGAATTTAAGACTAAAGGTGCAAAAACTGTCTAAAACATGCACCTATTTAGTCTCCATGGTTAGTCACCTTGAATCTTAAGTGACTACCTTGCAAAACAAGGTCAACGATCAGCAACATGAGATTTTATATCTTAAGGACAAACTAGCTAGGAGACCTTTACGAGGGGCTCAACCAGGACCACAAGAACCTGTGAGTGTGATTGACCTAACTCCTAGCTCACTTGTGCAAGTGGGTCATGCTACCAAAAAGGGGGAGAAAGTCATTACAGTCATAGAACCTGGGAGTTCTTCAAACAGTATGGACATTGAGGAATCACCATCCTCACTTGCAATTGTTCATACTTAGTAATTTCCTCAATTTCACATTGATGTGGACTCTATAGACTCCTTAATACAGAGTCTTTTCGAGGAAGGGATTCCAAGGGCTATGTCATCTCCACCAACTTCAAATCACATTATTCGGTGGAGGTATGACAACAACAGAAGAGCCCTCATCATTCTTAGAGTTCAAGGGCAATAAGAGATCTTCAAATTTTAGACCTTGAACTTCTATGAATGTCTGGATCTAGTCAACATGCCACTTGTCAATCCAATTCAATCAAGCAAGCTAACAGGATGGCTCAAAGAATCTAGGACAGGATAATTGCAAAGTTCAACTTCAGAAGAAGACTAAGTCAATCAGGCAATGCCATCAGTCAACTGGATGTTGTGGGAGACCCTAAGATTAGCTTCATAGGGTAAACCTTGACTGGAGGCCCAATGCCAGAACCTGAGAGTCATGTCCCATCAACATCAACTATTGTAGAGATTCATACCCTTTTTGAGACACCTGCTGGTGAAGGTGCTTCTCAATCTCTCTCTGGCCAGAGCTCCGAAGCTATATCAAGCAAAGAAGGCCAAAGCTCTCTCCAACCTGAGTCACAAAGGTCTACGAGTGACAAAGGGAAAAAAAGATGACATCTGAGGAGATTGAGGAGGAGGAGAGAGAGAGGAAAATGAAGCTGAGGGGAGAAAGCTCCTCTTCTAGGTCTGTAGGACTCATGGAGATTGCAATCAGGGTTGCCCCAGACCAAACACTCAGGATGATGAGTTGAGGATAGTCCGGACCAATTACTTACGAACCAAAAATTATGACATTGACAATATCATCTCTCTCCCCTTAGAGGAATCGAATGAATTGGTTGACATGGAAAGGTCATAGGAGAAGAAAGAGGCAGAAGATGTAGAGCTACTCGTACAAATCAAAGAAGACGGAAGAAAGAAAAGATAGTAAAAGCATGTGCCTACTCTCTCTCCAGCTCAAGAAAGTCCTGCACACGAGGATGTGGTTCAACAAGAACTTCAGGTAGATAAAGAAGACGACAAGATCAAAATGATCAACTACCTGTGTGCCACAGGCCTCTATCAGGCAGAAGTATTTCTTCCCTTATCCTATGACTATGTTGAGTTTGAGTATCTCAAACAACATGAACTGGAGATAGTTACTGAAAGAAAGACAACCAAAAGGAAACTAAGGGATAAAGCTGCTAAGTCAAGAGCCATCATCTAGAAGAGTATGAAGAAGTTTGCAGACAGGCAGAGAATGATGAGCTTCTTGAAATTGTATGGATTCTTTGGAAGGAGACTTGGTCCTATGTCTCTATCCATTATGGATGAGCATATTAGGGTGATCAAGCAGAAGATAAAGAGTGGAGAGTTGATTGACTTACACTCCTTTCCAAGTCAAGCCCTACCTGAAGTGGAGTTAAAGGTGAAACAACTTGAGACAATACAACCTAAACCTCCTGCTGAATCTTAGTAAGGTTCATCTTCTGATCCATAATAGGGTCAACCTCCCTCTCCTTCTGAACCTGTGAGAGAGGAAGACCCAATTGAGAAAGACAATGAAGATCAATTAGGTGCTGCAGGCTAGTCTTCTCAATTAAAAAGAACAAAGAGAAAGAAAAAGGATGGCTTTTTAACCAAAGCCAAAGAGGAACAAAGAAAATCCTATTCTGAACCTCAAGATGAGTCAGAACATCCTAAGGATGTGCAGGAAGAGGATGCTACATCAACTCCTATTCAAACAGCTCCTCTAGCATCAGGAAGACCCATCTTGTCCTAGACATACACCACAAATCCGGAAAGATAACATGTCATTAGAGATCAAGGCACTGAGTACATCTACACTTAGGAAGACATGTTTCAGTTGCCTCTACATGATCTCTTTGACATGAGGAGACACTTTGACAGTCTGAGGGATCCTGATCACCTCATTAAGAAAGGGATGGTCATTATTTTGATGAGGACTATCAATATCTGAAGTCTACTAGTGTTTTGGTAGCATCAGCCTAGGGGGAGTTTGTAAAGATTGTATGAAGAGGCTAAAGCAACCCAAACACCCAAAGTCTTTCTTGCATGCTGCACAAGTATACTGAAGAAAATGCTTCGGAAATTTCATACATGCAAAAGAAATATTCTAAGTGTGAAATCTTTCGAAGCCAAAGATGAAGTCTTCCGAAGCTTCAAGAGACAAAGTCTGCCAAAGCCAACACTTGAAGACAGATTTCTTCCGAAGACTTTTAATACATGCTTTATCTGATGTACTTTACATAATGCTGGATCGCCTTTCTACTGCAACTTTGTAAAGTCACCAACTTACATAAGTTGGTGAAAAGGTCCATGCTTTTAGTAACTGTGCATTGAGGTCTTGAGTTTGTAAATTTCTACTTCATGTACTTTATCCTGTTTTTAATATATAAGGATGTGAGCTATGGCATGTCATAGTCACTAGTCAAAAGGTAATATGCCTTTTGACTCTTCAAATGATTTTGTTTTGTGTCTAGTCAATTGTATCCAGATGGCCTTCAAACTATGGCCAGCTGTAGGATATAGTATAAGTATCTCATGTTCTTGTAACTTTCTTTTATGCTTTGTAACACTTGTAATAGAACTTGAGAAAGCAATATACTGCAACCTTGAAAACCATTTCCATGTGTATCTTGTTCTATTGTTTTGTCTCTTACTTACTTGTGTTCTTAGTGTCTTTACTTGTGGTTAATCCAGTTTACTGTTTGATTAAGTTAAGTTACTCTCCTCTTTGTGTTGTTGTGCTGCATTTGACCACGCTTCACTAGTCCTGCACACCGTCAAATAACCTGATCAAATCCCACCTTAAACAGATCCGGTTCATCCCATATATACTGCTTAACCTGTGCCATAAACTTTTGACGTTTCCATTTTTTCCATTGTTCTGTAATAGCACATGCAACATAATAATTAACAATGTCAGCAAATCAAGGCATCTCTAAATTAGCAAATAAGTACTCATCCGGAAATGTCTAACTAATTTCCATAGTGCCATCCATGTAAGTAACTTACAATTCTGGATAAGTGATTAGCAACCATGTAGGATTAGTTTTGATACTCAACACAAGTATTTCACTAACAAACACTCAAGAAGCAGAGTTCCACTAAGAGTTCATTATAATGTGCTAAGTAACACAAAGAAAGCACTAGAGAATAATTTGCAAGATACTTGTATATATTATTTCTCAACTCAAAGTTTACAAGACTCTTACAAGCTTACTACAAGAGTTACATTGAGAAACTATATATAATACTATCTACAGCCGGAAAAACTTTGATACCAGCTGGAATCCTTTAACTAAAGCAGATACTACAAACCTATAGTTTAAGGTATCATATATAATGTCTTATCTAAGATATGGTAGTCATGACATGTCCATGACTTACCTTTTGTCACCAACTAAAGTTGGCAACTTGTACTAACATATAAAGGTGAACAGTGGAATAAAGTATGGTCAACTACATGGCCTTTTGGGAAAATGCCATGAAGTATCAGAGTTCTGCAGCGGAGTGTCAAACACCATACTTATGTCCACTGGTTCATAGCAGCATCTTCCAAAGGTTAATTGGCTTCAGAAGAACAAATTTTTCCGAAGCCTTTAATACTTCAGAAGATGCTGCTTCTTCCATGGCTTGGGGACTTCTACTTCGAAAGTCATTTTCTTTGAATTCTTCTAAGTCTTGAAGTTTGGAAGAGAAGACTTTTTCTTTTGAAGTTGGAGGTTTTCCTTTGGAATTTGATTCTGCACTTTCTCTTCAGAAGAACTTCATATCCTTCGGAATTTCCATACTTAGCCTTGGAAGTCCTTTGCAAGCTGTACCAAAAATAGTCTGAGTGTTTGGTTCTGGTTGCACCAGCCTTCTTTTTGATCCAAGAAAACTCCCCCTAGGCTGATGCTACCAAAACTTCACTTGTTCCTGCTTCTCAAAATTTTCAACACTAGGGAAAGAAGATACTTATCTGTTTCTTTGTTCTTCCCATAAGTGGTGCTGAGAAGATTGTATGAATCATTCGTAGACAAAAGATCCAGTCTGTCACTTTGAATGATATGTACCCTCTACTGAGTCCCTCTGAAGAGAGTTAGTTGATGGGAGTTATAGTCATATTCCTATCTAACTATTGGTTCCAATTCAGGGCCTTCCACCATCTGTAGAAAGGCCTTTGCCTTTGGTGATTGACCTTTCCTTTTCTTCCTTCTCTCTCAGGTTCAACACATCTTCAATCTTGGCTTTTGTAGTTAGCTCAGCAATATGAAGGTTTGTTAGATGATTTTTAAAGTGAGCAGCTATTTCGGAGTTGGAGGGATTGGAGAATGGCTTCTCTGCTAACTCAGCAATATCAAATGTGCTAGAGTGTAGCAAAGAAGAGGCATTCAGCATGTTGCTCCCTCAATTCTATCTCTCAACAACAAAGTTATGAGAGGCTTCATCAAACCTCCACCAAATAATTTTCCTTCTAGACACAAGTGTCTGACTAGGAACCTTATCCCCTTTCTTTGTATTTAGTAAAGTCACTAGTTTTCTTCTTAGCTTCCTCTCTTCATCATTTAGTGTGTCAGAGTTGAGGCCAAGAAGTTTGACAACCTGTTCCAATGTTCCTCTTAACAAATCAAGGAATTGATCTCTTGTGAGGGAACATGAGGATCCATCAATATAAGTCAGCCTGATATAATCCTCCTCATAGGAGATGTCACTCATGGTTGTATATTTGTTGAGCTTCATCTTGATGTCCTTAAACTCCTCTAAAGAGAGATGTCTTGAAGGCTGAGGGGATGGTCTGGATGGTTGTTGGGTAGGTAATGTAGTTTGGGTTCTGGGTAAGGTTTTAGGTTGAGGGATGATTAGTTGAGGTGGCTATGGTGTTGAGATCAATATGGTGGTTGGTGTAGGTTCAGGGGTGTACGGTTTGGAAATGGGCTCAGTTTTGATGGGGAAAGGAAATGGGAAAGGTTGAGGTTGAGGTTGGGGTTGAGTCTGGGTTGTAGGTTGGGGTTGAGGTGTTGGTTTGAAGAGCATCCCATGTACCCTTCTTTACATCTCTTTCCTCTTACCCTAGCGAATGTCAGCCTTAATGTCACTAACATGTCGCCGGAGTGTCTTTTCAGATATAGGTCCCACCTGCCTACCAGAGAAGCCATGACCTTGAAGATAATCCTTCATCCTGGCCTTCTCACCTATCTTCTTAGTAGTAGTGACCCCAGCTTCTTCTTCCAATTTCTTCTTCTCCCTCAACTTCTCTCTCGTAACTTTCTTCCTCTCTTTCTCAAGTTGATCTCACTCTTTGTTGAAGAGCCATAGTATCATGTCATTATTATGTTGAGATAGTTCTTGAAGAGAGAAAACTCTAGAGGTTAGGAAAGATATCCTTTCCTCCCTGAGCTGCAGATGAGCTTCCTTCTTCTTCCTTTCTCTTTCCTCCTCTAAGGCCAACCTTGTTGCTTCCTTTATTTGTTCAATTTCTAGCATGGTTGCCCTCTCTAGCTCTACTGTCTCCTTTAGTGGTAGCAGGAGTATATATTCACTAATAGCTCCAAACTTGATGAGCCGGTCAATAATCTCCCCTTTTCTTGTTGTTGACTACCTCTTGGTTGGTTGCAGCTGCTTTGGAACTGGCAACTAGCAACTTCCCAACTAGGAGTCTACCTTTTCTTTTGAGCTTCTTAATTCTCTCTACCTCTTGAAGCTCTTCCACATTCATTTTCTTCTTTCCTTTATCATATTTCGAGGTGCTAGACTTTGGTGGTTCTTGGATGGAGGGTTCAGGTTGAGACATGGTGGATGGAGATAGTGCAGTAGTCTGAGCTAGGGTTCGGTTGTGAAATTCTTCATTATTCACCTCGGATGCCAGCTCTAGAAATATATCTATGATGATTAGATCATCGAACAAGCAGAACAAACTTTCCACAGCTTCCATCTCAGCTTCGGAATATTTAACTTGTTCTTCCAAGGCTTTGAGTTCAGCTTCGGAAGTTTGAGGGAATGCACTATCTGTCCCAACTGTTTTAGTTGTTGGGCCATCAGTCCTCATTTCTCCTTCGAAATGAATCTTAGGTTCCATTTGGACCTTAGGTTAACCAACTTCTTCCATAGTGGTAGAAGGTGCTTAACCTCAAAAGCTCTTCAGCTCCAAATTATATCATAGCCACATCAAGGCTAGGCTGATTTAAAAAGGGTCTCAATAGGAACTTGGAGAAGATCCTGTTGAGATCTCTGAGCATCCTTGGGTCCATTTGCAAGAAAATTTGGGAGGGCTTAGGAAAGACATTTGCAGTAGGAGCCGAATATCTAGTAGATAGGGAAGTTAAAGATTGAGTCGGTGGTTCCTCTATTGTTTGTCTCTGAACACTTTCCCCCTTTTTGGTAGCATCATCTTGAGAGCTAAATGAGAGTTAAGTTGGTACATGCCTAACAGATCTCTCAATTTGTATCTCAGCTAGTTGAGCCTTGAGATTTTCAATCTCAAGTTGCTGAGTGGCAGGCCTATCCTCTAAAGTCTTAACCGTTGATTCAAGATTTGAGACTATAGAAAGTTGGTCATGAATGATGAGTTGCATAATTCCCTCATCTTCTTTTGAATAATCACGAGGAGATGAGGTAACATACCTTGTATGTTCACCCTCACCACCAGATGTGGTTTCTTGGCACCCGGGTTTCCCTTGCCTAAGGATGTCTCTTTATGAGTCATCAAAAGGCATGGTTGTCGTAGATTCAGTCTCAAAGATGATACCACTGGCCTAAGGATCCAATGATTTTCCTTCAGTAGTGGCAGTTGAATCTATATGAGTCCCCTCCACATCCGTGGGACTCACCTCTGTTTGTTTTAACTGATGTGGGCTAGAGATAACAGGTCTCTTTAGGCTATATTGATTCATTAGAGGGTGTTCTGGATCAACTTAATTTCCATGAAGGGACGTAATCTCCTAATCAGTTTTAAATAAGAGGTTAGTAAAGGATAAAGAAGTAAAGCCTAGTGACTCGGGACTTTGGTCAATTTCTAATGGCATTGAGCCTTTGGTGGGGCTGTCCATTTTTGGTTTCTCAAGAGAGTGTTGGGACTTATCCTGAGGGTGTGCAGCCTAGGTTTGGGGCTCAGGTAATTGAGACAAAGGAGGCTCAAATACCATATTATGGTCGAAGGAGAAGGATGGGGAGACCTCTGACTGTGTTGGAGCCCATGGTTCCACTCTAGTCTTTTTGGTTTGAATATGATGGGCTTGCACAATCAGAGTAGACTGAGCAAGGGTTAGTTTGCGTCTAGTGTGTTTGATGGGGTGATCATGCAAAAGAAAGGTAGTTGCTAGTGTGGGTTCATCACCTGTGGGGTGAACAGGGATGTCACAAGGAGCCATTGGCTCAATCATACCTGGAAGAAGGTCAGTGAGTCTTCTAGTAAAGTTGGTGGACACTCACTTTTAAGGGACATGTAGAGTAGCTGCACAGACAAGCTTACTCTAGTCCAGCTCACGGTTGATTATGTGCTAAAGAAACCTAGGATACATAAAGAATGTGTCCTTTTGGAGGTTTTCTAAATGATTATTCAGTACAAACCTTGAGTAATTAAAGGGGAGGCTCTTTACCAATCCATGAACTAGGCAGCCCAGTTCATATGGTATTCGATCCCATCCGCCAGACTTGATTGATAGACAATGAATAACAACACGAAGTAGGAACTTCCGGTTATAAGAAAAATTGAACTTATAGACCGTAGAACTATTCACATCTCCACCGTATCCCATTTGAAGATAGGTGTCATCAATGTCTGATTTGGGGAACTCAGTAGGAGCAGCTTCATCATGGAGCTCCAGATGCTCCCGGATGACCTGTTCAGTAATGACCAACTCCTAGCGAGAAATGCTTGTCCGAATAACCCTAACTCCATTTAGGAGTACTGTCTGACCGTTACTCTAGAAATCTTCCGTTTGGTTTAAGTAAATAGTGGCATTTGCGGTCCGAGTAGTGAAGTAGGAAGATTAGGTAAGGAAGGAGATGATATCTGAGAATTCAGCATCCTTGGTAGAGTTAAGGAATGCGACTTGGTTATGCAGAGGGTTGAGTACCATTGTGAGAAAGGTGATGATGAAACTGTAGATACATGTGTACCTAATTTAGGAGCTAAATGTAAAATGTCTTTCATGTCTTACATATATGTAATTTAATGGGTATGATTGAAATGAGATGTGTTATTGATGATTATAATGTTTAATATTTCATTGTTTAATGTGTGATAACACATATAGAACTAACTATATAGGTTTGTGGTTTTTTACATAGTTCTTAGTCAATAATGGTTGAGAAACATGTTTAAACTTAATCGTGTGAAGTTCTTATGCGAATGGACCATGCTAATGGACCATACGCATGAATACTTCATGCTAATGGACTAGTCGCATGACTGAACCAGGAGACTAGATCAGTCGCATGATTGTGACATAAGATTGACTAAGTCGCACGACTGGACCTTCAGTCGTGCGGATGGATCAACCGCATGCTTTCGCATGACTGAACCATGCAAATAGTTCAGTCATACGAATGGAAAACCATAACCTATAAATACCACTTAATTCGTGGAAAAACTGGACAATTCGAATACCTATATACCTGATCTTACCCTAGCCATCCAGAGACTCAAGAACACCTGTTCCAAGTTCATAGATCGCAGTTAATCATCTTCCAATCGTTCTTAATGTTTTGATTCATTCTTAGATCGATTATACTTGCGTTCTTACTCATTGGATCGCCAATCAAATAGGATTCCACACTATTTGGTTTGGTATACATGTAAATTAGTTAGTACTCCATACCTAAACGGTCCTAACAAGAGGTTTCAGAGCTTTGGCTCTTGATTTGTGTGTGATTCAATTGATTTTGATATAAAAATCGTGATTTTCACTCAAAAACTCAATCTTTTTGGGTCAAATATTGTTTTTCGACGTCTCCAGGTCAAAAAGTTAACGTTTTTCGGTATACGACAATTAGGGTTTATGAGAAATTCATGTTTTCTGCGTCAAAGTGTTCAAAACCTACGTTTTTGCAAAAACAACAGCCTTCAGTCGCAAGACTGAATCCATTAACACCTCCCATATGAGAGATTGAACTCAGAGGCCTTGTTCATTCATACGACTGACCAGCTTCATTCGCATAGACTCCAACTGCACTCTCCTTACGCACGACTGAATCCAATCGCATGATTGAATTCATCCGCATGCATCATTCGCACGACTGACACATTCGCATAAGTTCAATCGCACGAGTGGTCCATTTTCACAACTGAAGTATTTGAGTTCAAAAGTATAAAGTTAACAAGATGGAAGAACAATACTCCGTATTCATTGCAGGTAGAGACACACGGATCCAGAACCTCTTGCTTCTGGAGAATGAGACTGGAAATCATAATAAACCACCTAAGCTTATAACGTTAGACGATTACCCATAATGGAAGCAACGTTTCAAGATCTACCTCAATGGAGTTGACCCCAACCTTTGGGAATCCATTAAAACAGGATATGACATGCCGGTTGGTGCAGATGGGATAAAATTGAAATTGGGGGATGACTAACAGCCAGAAGGCTAAATATAATGCAGTGAAGAAGGTTTATGCCCTGCTAACTCAGTCTATTCCAAAGGATATATTCTATCCATTTTTTAGAATAAACAGGCAAAAAAACTTTGGATAGCCTTAGAAAAACACTATGACGGAAATGGTTCATCAAAAGCTCTAAAGGCAAAAGCTTTGAAGAAGGAGTTTGACAACTTCTCTTCAATGGGTAAAGAAAGTCTGGATGATGTAATCGACAGGTTCTATCATCTCATGAGTGAGCTGCATATTCATGGAGTTACAACGTCGATGGAAGACAAGGTATCCTGCTTGACAGATGGCTTATCATAAAAGTGGGATTTGTTTGTATCCAATTTGAGACAAAACAGTATATTGGGAAAATTAGACATAAACGTCTTCATCCTAAAATTGAGAGAGGAGGAACTCAGGATGAAATATAGGTCGCAGAAAGGAACATATGACCAAAATCCTTCATTTTATAATGACTCTTCCACAACAGCCAGTTTAGGAGCACCCCTTCAGACTGCATTTGTTTCAAGTTCAACCGCTCCTTCACCTACAATAGTTTAAGGGTCTGACACGTCTGGGTCATCAAGTACCCATTATATTTCAACTGAGGCTAATGTTACCAAGTTAAAGACTGATAACCTTGAGAATATCACTATGGAGGTGGCTAAATAACATATGGATCTATTGCAGTTGTTGTTCACTCGTATGATGGTTTGGTTGCTGGAATGATCGGTAACTGCCATCAAGCAGATGAAGATTATGAATAGGTAGACGAGAACGAGCTTGAAAGAATGGACATAATGTGGGCATTGGCAAGTGCTGTGTTGAGAGCTAAAAAGTTTGAAAAGAATAAGGGACAAAACTTGATAGCCACTAAAGACACTACTTTTGGCTTAAGTAAGTCCAAAGTTACCTGTTTCAACTGCGGAAAGAAGGGGCACTTTAAATGTGAGTGTGTAAAGCCCAAGAAGACAGGTAACGGCAACCTGTTTTTGACTTTTACCATTAGGACAAACCAACAGGTGGACCTACCTCGTCTAGTACAGAGACAAAGGCCTTGACTGCTCAAGGTGACGAAGGACAAGATTGGACCTTCAAATTTGTACCTTCAGGAGAATCTATGATTGTAAATGTCGAGGTATTGGATGATGATACTAAAAGTGAAGATGACATCGCAATCGAACTAGCAATGTCAAAAATTGAAGATACTGTGAAAGTGGTCAAACCTCTAATTGAAGAAGATACCAAAACGACATGTTCAGAATCTCCAGCAGCTGAAGGGTCAACCTCTGCACTGATGGCGGATGCAAATGAGTCTTCACAGGTAAGTACTAAAGACCAACTATTTGACAATCATGCTTGTAATGAAAGTAATAAATTTAGGGAAAGCATAGATTTGAAATTTTCTAGGTTATTAGATCACAACAATAGCTTAGTAAAGGACTTGCAACTGTGCTAAGAAGCAAATCGCATTTTAAAACTAAACATGCATAGTTACAAAGAGAAAATAGAACTATTAAATAAACAATTAAGGGAAACCAAAGTTGTGGCTTTTAATCAAGCTAATGACATTAAGATCTATTTAAACTCCCTTGAAGAAACTAAAAAGGAAAAAGCAGTTTTGAAAGTCGAAGTAAATTTATTAAAACAAAAACTGCACAGTTGGACTTGTTCTTCTCACATAGTTAAAACTTAGTGAAAGAACAAAATAACGGGGAGGATTAGGTTACAAAGTGGTTCCACCACCACATGAGATCCTGTTAAATACAAAATGTCAACCAGTAAATAACAATCCGATTAAGGATCATGTGGTAACAACTCCACTAGTTAGTGATCCAGATTCCACGAGTCAAATGGTGGAATCTGTCAGTAAACAGAAGGAGGACACTTTGAAATCTAAGGGTAAAATGCCGATTGTGAATTTGGACGAACAATCAAAAAGGTCAATGTAGAGTCAGCTTCCACTACGTCTAGTTCTGAACATAAACTAACGAAACAAAGCACACAACCACGTGCTCCACGTAATAGTCTAAACAAAAAAAAGACAAAAGATGTTACAACCGTTCAAAAGGTAAATTTTGTTAAAGAAGTTAAAACATCTAAACAAGAAGATTTAAAACCCAAAAAGCCCAAAGTCACACCGGTCTCACACACTTCCCCACAGAGGTGCCTTTACCAACCTGTAGAAGGTTGATCGTGCTACAATTGTGGATAGAGAGGACATATTGCTTCTAATTGTCCTCAGCATCAGACACCACGAAAGAAAATTGAACTTCATGATACTAAATAAATTTTTCTAAAAGGAGTTCTATTACTCCACCTAAAAGAAATAATGAAACTAAAGTTCAAACTATAAACCAGTCGTCTGTTTATCACAAACAGGCCTTGCACAAAACTGGTCTATGGAAAGAAAAGTCAAATCAAATGTCTGATACTGAGAGCAGTAAGAAGAATGATATTCCCTTTCCCTCAAATGGACAGTGGGTTGAATTTATGATGTGTGATTCCTCTAGGATACCTAAGCCAGTTAAGGCTTGGGTTCCAAACCATTACTAATCATTTCCTTTGAATGTGCAAGGTGTTCGTTATAGTGCTATCACAAACGCTTGGATTATGGATAGTGGAGCATCTAGGCACATGACCGGGAACTTGTCACTCCTCTTAAACATCAAACAGATTAAAGGAGGACATGTTTCTTTTGCTGGAAATAAAGGAGGTTACATCACTCCACAAGCAAAAGTAGGAAATTAGAAAGTTATGTTTGACAAGGTCAACTATATTCAACAACTACAAAATAACTTACTTTCTGTATCCCAGATTTGTGACAAAGGGTTCAAGGTTGTTTTTGACAACAAGAAGTGCTATGTGTTGAAGAAGGAGTACATCATTCCGGAGGACCAAATCTTAATGTCAGCTTCAAGGTATAATGACTTATACGTCTTGGATCTATCAAAGGTCTCCACAACCAATCATCAAGTCCAATGCTTCTTGTCAAAGGCAACTGAGAAGGAATCCATCTCCTGCCATAGGAGAATGGGACACATAAATCCAAGGAAGATGAATCATCTCATTCGGAATGATCTGGTCAATGGAGTTAATGTCAAAAACTTTCAACTTCCGGATTTCTGTGTGGCATGTAAGAAAGGAAAACAAACCAAGAAGTCTCACAAGGCAAAGAACATTAACTCTATTGAATTGCCTTTCGAACTTTTACATATGGATCTATTTGGTCCTGTGAGCACCAAGAGCATCACTGGAGATCTATATTGTTATGTCGTCACCGATGACTATTCCAGATTCTCTTGGGTAATGTTTCTAAAATCCAAATCAGAAACATTTGATTTGTTCAAATAGCTTATGACCATATTGGAATCTCTATACAAGTTAAAGGTACGTCAGATTTGCTTAGACAACGGTACAGAATTCAAGAATTAGTGGATGGAGGCATTCTGCAAAGAAAAGGGAATTGTACATCAGTTCACATCTGCCTACACTCCACAGATGAACGGAGTTGCTGAACGGAAGAACAGATGCTTGATAGAGACTGCCAGGACGATGCCAGCAGACTTGAACTGCCTATCCAATTCTGGAATGAGGCAGTTGCAAATGCATGTTACACTTTGAATTGAGTCTTGGTGGTTAAAAGACATGGTAAAATGTGTTACGAGTTTCTCCAACGACGTAAACCTAATCTGGAGTATCTTGAACCATTTGGCGCACCATGTACATTGTTGAAGAAACATCAGTCAGGAAAGTTTAGTGAAAAGGCTGAATAAGGTATTTTTCTAGGATACAACATACCGAATAAGAGGGTTTACAACAACTCAACGGGTCAAGTAGAAGTGTGGTGCAACGTCGATGTTCAGAGTTTACCACCCCTCCTGCAAGAAAAGGACCCGCCTTCTTTTTCGATTATGATGGATTCTTCAATTCCTTCAACATTCCTCTCACTCCTTCTGATGATGAGCTATCAACAAAGATGATGTATGATGTCTTAAACACACCGCCACTAGACTTGACAACATTCGGTTCACAAGGTCAGTCTTCGAGTAACTCATGGGAAGCACTGGAGGTAAGTGACTCCTCTTCTAATGATGAAGAAGTGGAAAACATTCAGGTGGATCAGGAGGAATATGTTCCTACTACTACAAGTACACAAGCATTAGATGTGGATGCCTCTGACACTTCGGAACCCCATACTCCCACTGCCTCAGATACTGAACATGCGGTTCACAATCTGGATAATGAGGTAGTTGTCCCCACCACTCCTTGATCTCGACTAAATGTTTATCATCCCCTGGACAATGTCATAGGAGATGTACAGTCGGGAGTACAGACAAGAAATCATCTCTACTCAGCTGATTATGCCTCAGTCATGGAAAAAGGCTACCTTCACGATGGTGCTTATCGATGTTTTGTGTCTCAATTTGAGCCAGAATATGTAAGTGACGCCTTAAATGATGAGGCTTGAGTAAGTGCCATGCAAGAACTTCTTCAATTCAAGAAGTTAGGAGTGTGGACTCTGGTGGACAGACCTAAAGGTGCTAAGGTCATTGGCACTAAATGGGTTTTGAAATGCAAAAATGATGACCAAGGTGTCATTATCAAAAACAAGGCTCGACTAGTAGTTCAAGGATTTCGACAAGTTGAGGGGATTTATTACAATGAAGTCTTTGCACCAGTGGCAAGAATGGAAGCAATCCGTATCTTCCTATCCTATGCCTCTTACATGAAGATCAAAGTCTATCAATTGGATGTAAAGAGTTCATATCTTCATGGTGAAATCTAAGAGACAGTGTATGTCAGTCAACCCGAGGGATTTGAGGATCCGTATCATCGGGACAAAGTCTAAAAGCTAGACAATGCTCTATACAGGCTTCATCAAGCCCCCAGAGCATGGTATGAGAAGTTGTCGACTCATCTTGTGAAACACGGGTTTCGAAGGGGAGTGATTGACTATACATTGTTTATCAAATAAAAGGATGGGGACTTACTGCTTGTACAAATCTATGTTGATAACATAATCTTCGGGTCCAAAATGAAGAATTGTGTAAAGAATTTGAAGCAGTAATGAAGGCCGAATTTGAGATGAGTGTGATGGGAGAAATGAAATTCTTTCTCGAGTTATAGGTGGATCAGACACCAAAGGGAATTTTCCTACATCAAACCAAGTATGCAGGCGATATTCTCAGTTGGTTCGATATGGAGAATGCTTCGGCAACTGGGACTCCACTTGCTACAAACCACGATGTGGCACCCGACGAAAGTGGCGATCTGGTTGATGCCACTATGTACCGAGGAATGATCGGATCTCTCATGTACCTCACTGCCTCACGACCGGATATCATGTATGCAACGTGTTTATGCTCCAAATATTAGGCGAAACCGAAAGTCAACCATCTCATCGGTGTTAAAAGGATATTTCATTATCTGAAGGGTACTCCAACACTCGGGTTGTGGTATCCTCATGATGATGATTTCGAGCTTACAATGTATTGTGACTCGGATTACGGTGGTAGCAAAATGAACTACAAGTCAACATCAGCGGGATGTCAATTTTTTGGGGGAAGATTAGTCACCTAGCAGTGTAAGAAGCAGACCTCGGTTGCTCTGTTAACCTGTGAAGCTGAATATATTGCTGCTGCAAGTTGCTGTTCTCAGATCATCTGGATTAAACTGCAAATGCGGGATTACAGTATGCAATTCTCTAACACTCTTATTTATGTTGATAACTCTGCTGCTATAGCCGTACCTAAAAATCCGGTCCAACATCCTAAAACCAAACATATCGGAATTAAATATCACTTTAAACGTGATTGTTTTGAAAAGCATTTGATTGATGTTGTTAAAAAAATATGGATTTTCAACGCACTGATCTCTATTCAAAAGCCTTTGATAAACAACGTTTTCTATATCTGTTAGAGGTCAACGACACTAAAAAGAAAGGTGAAGTGATTTCCAATAATGACAGTACTTAGTCCGATAAGTAGATCTCATTTTTTATTTTAGTTTTGTATTTTCTTTTATTTCTTTGCCTATTAAAATTTTAAACGCAAAAACAGTTTCGGTTTTAGAATTTTTGGGGGAGAATAGGTTAAGTTAGTACATAAAAAAACGAGGGAAATGGACAGTCTAACTATGAGAGATGAGATTGTATCTGTGATACTGATTCAATAACTATGGAATATGATAGTGCACAGGAACAAAAGTTTGGGACTTTAAAAGAATGAAATTATTCAAAATATGCAAAATTCGAAGTATAAGTCTGAGATGTCTAAGCAACATAAAAGGAAAAATGATAGTTAAGCTAGCTGCTACTAATGTAACATCGAGAAAATAGACCTAGAGGTTGCTAGACCGTTTGATGATATGTTGGTAGATTCAACACAATAGATTAATAGACCTCGTTGGTGATTTCAAGTTCAAACTAAGTTGTTCAACAAGTTGTGGGTTATCATATTATCCCTAGTTAACACAATCAACGAAATTCCAATAAGGGGTGACAAGCAAAATAAATGCCACAAATGTGTGCGAATGACCATAAAAATGAGCAAAGCACATGAAAATTGCAAAATGCAATCAAGCTAATAACCTATGTTGTTGGTGTGCTCTATGCAAAAAGAAAATAACTACTCAAACAAGAAGATAGGTTGTGTGCCTCTCTGTTGTGCGGTGGCACTAACCTGAGGATAAGCATAACCTAAATATTCTAGAATTCATTGTTGTTTGCGCCTCTATGTTGTGCGGTGGCACTGACCTGAGGCTTAGCATCTCTTTGAAAGCTCTAGAATAGTTTCTTCTTGAATACTACCCGTAGATCGCTTAAAAATCTCTTGAGGAACGTTGATTACTATATAAGCATAGGATCCACAAATGCTTGTTGAAATAATTAAACCCTAAATCATCACCAATGTATGTCAAAAATTTGTCTATGGATTTAAGAGGAGAAGTATACTGATAATCATCGTGGCTGCAACTCTTGAAAGTCAAAACCACTATGTGCATCTTGTGGCACTAGTATGATTTTCAAAATTTGCAAATGACTCTCGATGAAAACAAGAATCTAGCATCAAAAGGTTTTGGTAAAATGTTCCAAATGATTTGATATACCTGTATGATTCCATAATTGAATCGTTCCAGTTATGATCAAAGTAACTTGATGCTAAAATGTATAGGAAGAAAATCTGGTAGATACATATCTTAGGATTTCAACCTCACACAAAAATACAAAAATATGTTTTTGCTTTGTTTTATTTATAGTTGTTTAATTTAGTTAAATTTCAGTTAATTTATTAGTTAAATGTCGGACTATGCATCGGAAGTCAATCTGGGAATTACTCACTTAAAAGGTCACGTCTGAGGTCACAAATTGTTAAAAAGGATCACGTCTGAGGTGATCAACTGTTTTTTAAGTTAAAATGGTCATGTTTGAGATGATCACAGGTCAAAATGTCATATCAATAAGAAAAAGGGATAAGTGAATGAATGGTCATAAGATCAAACTCATAAGTATGAGCCATTCACACGACTGGACCATGAGTATGGACCAGTCGTACGATTGGACCATACTTATGAACCAGTGACCTGAATGGAGCATGAGTATGAACCATTCACACAACTGGCTTACACGATTGAGCCAATCGCCAGAATGGGGGTGTCCGAATGAGTTAGTTGCCCGACTGAATGTGACAAACTGAGCCAATCGCACGACTAAGCTTCAATTGCACGATTGAAAAGGGCGAATGAATCCAGTCGCCTGATTGAAACTAGATTCAGTATAATAGAGCTGAAATCAGTCGCATGTGCTCATCACCCCTCAATCGCCCTACAATCTCCCGAAAGTAGAGACACTTTAACCAAATTTGATTAGATCGATTTCTCCTCACCATTTAGTTACTGACTAGTTCGTACTTCATCTGCATGTAATTTACGACCAAAATCGCACTAAATGCACGGAGAAAACAAACCCTAACTGGCCTAAATTGATTAAAAACAAGAAAAGAGTGTTAACTATCAAATAGACCAAATAAAAGTAAAAATTGGGTTAAATGAAAGGCATACAACAACAATTGAGAGTCTAGCGAGTCATACAGAGTCTTTAATTGCAGAACAAAGATAGTTGAAGAGACCTTGCATGTAAAGTTTAATGAATCTCCAAAGGACAAAATCCCACAAAACCCTATGGAGTTATTTGATTTGGACATACTGCAATATGTTCCTTATCAGTCTCCA
>BJCM01265887.1:0-11154 GCA_018326385.1 Flaveria bidentis | reverse complement strand
ATATCCAAGTGATAAATTTATCTCTTTTACATGTATATATTTGCATTTATTTTTAAAATTTTATTTCATTTTGAGTAATTTTTTTTGTTTTTAAAAATGTAGAAACATTGGATGAGTGTAAGCAACGACAAGGATATTGTTCTAAAAGCCTTGAGTGAATACTAGAAAGTTTACAAGGAAAAAATGATTTTTGATCATCAAGGCATTGAGGGTGATAAGAAATCACGCCAAATGGGAGCCGTTGGAGGTTATGACTCTAGAGTTTAGCGTTCAAAAGACAGAGGACTAAAAACTTTAGAATCAGGCCAATATGTAAGCTTTAATGAGCCGGTTTCAAGCCCCCTTCCTGACCTTAATGAGAACGCCACATTGACCGGACTGAGGCGCAAATACAAAATGACGGGGTAGTTTTCTTCAAGCAAAACAACTTTGAATAAGACCATTAGCGAGTACAAAGAAATGCGTGAAAAAAAGAATGAGGAAAAAAGAGAACGAGAAGCACTTCGCATGAAAGTAACCAAATCAAAATTGTCCTTACTCGACTTACAATGAGAAACGTTGTTTCACGAAACATTAGATCAGGACATGAAGATTTTCTTTTAACTGCATGATGACGTCCTAGAACCGATGTTGAAAAACATCCTTGAATGGAAACATCATATTGTCCATATATGTGGTTGGGAGTTTAATTTGTAGATTTTAGTTTTTATTTTTTTTAGTTTTATGTTTTTTTAATGTAGTCTTTTATTTACAATTTTAATTTATTTATCAACGTCAAATTGTCCCAACAAAACCTTTTTGCAAACCCGAACAAGGAATCAAACCTATGGTTGTTCACGAACCGAACCGAACCGAACGCAGCTCCGCTCGAACTCGGTTCGGTTTTAAACCGAGCGGCGCAGTTCGGTTCGAATTTACGAATTCGAGCGCAAACTTCATTCTCGAACTCGGTTCGGTTTTAAACCGAGCGCTCGGTTTCGCTCGGTTTTGCTCGATTTTGTTTGGTTTCGTGTTATAATTCAAAACAAAACTAATAATTAATTCAAGTGTTATAAATTTTAAGTTCCAACCATAATATCTTCACCAATGCTTGTGTAAATGTTTTTTAAGAACCAAATTATAAAAAAATCTAACATCAAGATATCACAATTAGGAACAACTGAACAATGTTAGGCTTCGAACAAAGTCGGACTTCAGACTTCAGAGGTTGATTGTCGAAGGCGGGATGTACGATCAGACTATTGCATGTCGGACTGCCGAAGGTCATGGTCGCATGTTAGAGTGTTGGAGGTCATGGGTTACTTGTCTGAGTGCCGGAGGTCAGCGCCTCGACAGTCAGTAGGGTGGTGGGGGATACAGGGGACGACCGGGAAGTGGTAATGGGTGGAATGATGAAACGATTTTGAAATGCGAAATGATGATTTGATTAGATAATTAAAGCTTTACATTTAGGGTTGTTGATTTTTTAACTAAGTAATTAAAATAGTGGTAGGTGGTAAATAACTAACTAGATTCATAATTATATAATATATAAAAATTAAATCTAAAAAGTTATTCGAGCAAAACCGAGCGAGTGACGAACGAGCGTACCTTTGCTACTGCTCGGTTCGTTTTCAAATGGAACCGAGCCGCGGTTCGTTTACAACCGAGGCAAAATCCGAACGAGCCAAAATCCGAACTTTTTTCAAACGAGTTCGAACGAGTTTCGAACGCCGAGCTATTTGAACAACCCTAATCAAACCACAATCGAAAGGGTTCCAAACCGGTATATACACAAACCGGTCCCAAACTATAAAAGAATACATTCAGAAAAAAGAAAATTTGGCCTTTTTACTTGTTGGACCTCTTAAATACCGTAAATGATGGCCCATCTTCAAGAAATGGTGAAGAAAATTAAGAAATGATAGATATATACTATGGACAATTGGAGTATCGAATGGAGTATGGAATATGGATGGCAAATAAGCCCAAGAAAAATTCAATCTAAAAATATGGAATATGGAGTATGGTATTCGGTTCGCTTAGGAAGAATATAAATATTAGGTGATATTGGCCTAATTATGAGGGCTCGTTTACGAGCATTGAATCAAATATATTAACACTAGGTTAGTATCCCGTATATTATAAGAGTTAATTAAATAAAATATTAAATAATTAGTAATACAAATTTATGAATTATAAAACCATGTTTGAAGATAAAATATGATTATAATTGCATATAAATAGTCATTTCATGTAAATATACAATAGATATGTTATAGATGGATAGATATATAGATAAATAGATAGTTTAGAAACTCATTGATTAAGTTAATAATAAAAACAAAAAGTTACAGTATAATATTTTAATATAAGATATGTATAAAATTATATATACGTACTTCAAAGAGATAAAACAATTATACTATTTTTAACTCTCTTATCTAAATAGTTTCATTTTAAAATATTCGTTTTAAGATTTTCTTATAACAATTTTATTGTTTATAAAAATCTTGTTTATAAAAAACAAAAGTTTTTAATTATTCTGGTTGTTTTAATAAAACTACTTTTAGAAAATTCTATATTTTTTATAATTATTTTAAAAAAGGACAGATTTAAATTATTTTGTTTCAAAAGGTTCAATGTTTTAAAAATATATGAATTTTAATTTTCTTAATAAATTTTATTTTTAAAAACATAGTTTAATTTAAAAAAATTTAGATGAGAGAGAAAAATTTATCAATTGACCGAATTAATTTTTATGAATAGAGAGAAATTATTTAAGTGTTTAAATTACTTTAATGCTTTTTTAAAGGGAAAATAAAGTAATAATGTTTAAAAGAATGACAAATGTTAAAAAGGTTATTTAAAAAGATGAAAAGTGACAAAAAAAACTTTTTTTTTATTAGTATGTATAGATATTGTGTAACCTTAAATTTATAAGTTATAATACTTTGAAGTTGTTAGAAATTTAATATTAAAATTACACGAGTTTTTTATTCTAATATTTAAATATAGTTGAGCATTTATTATTTCAAGCCAGCTTTTATTAATTAAAAGTTGAGTTTTATGTAATGGACATTCTAACGGGTAACTTTTGACTTCTACCCACGTATGCATATTTTTATAATCTAGTATGGAACTCATTACTACAAACAATTATTTGTTTTGGTTAAATTCGTAGCGAATTCATAGCAATATAACTTTTTGCTATGAATTTGATTTACAGATAATTCTTTCGTTGCTAATTTGTTTTACTATGGATTTTTTCTACGTACTAATATTAGTTACATGTTTAGCTATAAAAAATTGACGTCGCTAATTTAGCTATGCATTTGACTACAAATATTTGTTATGTAGTTTGCTATAAAGTTTTTTTTTGATTTTGGCTTTGAAATGTTTGCCATGAAAATGTTTGCTGTAGATTTTAACCACGTTTTTGCTACAAATATTTGCTATGAAATTTAGTTATAAATTTGCTACATTTTGGCTATAGAAATTGACTACAATTTCGCTATATGTTTTGTTATAATTTTGCTACCAATCTTGTTATGAGTTTGCAATTCGTTTGCTACTTTTTTATAAAATTCTTGCAAGTGATTTAGCAATGTATTTTGTCTAATTTTTTTCTAAAGATTTTCCTTTTATAATGATAATTAAACATTTTTTGTAAATGATATATATCATCACTTTCATAAATATTTACAATCATAGTCAAAGTTTTATCCAAACCAATAACATAAAATATCTAATAACAATACAATAAATATAAAAAAACATTCAAAAACATCACAAGTGAATCCAAACCAAATAGCATAAAATATTCATATCATCCAAAAACATGTAGAAATCAAAGTGATTACTAGCATATACTCATTCCTTAACTTGAGTGAATGTTTTGTTGTAGGTTTTGTTGATACATATATACCTAGTTTAGGAGCTTAATGTAAATGTCTGTCATGTCTTACATATATGTAATAAACGAGTTGAATGAAAATAATATGTGATTGATGCTTATAATGTTTAATGTTTCATTGTTTATTGTGTAATAAAGTATATTGAACTAACTACATAGGTTTGAGGTTATTGTGCATAGTTCTTAGTCAATAATGATTGAGAAACGTGTTCAAACTGAATCGTATGAAGTCTTCATGCGAATGGACCATGCTAATGGATCATACGCATGAATACATCATACTAATGGACCAGTCGCACGACTGAACCAGGAGACTGGATCAATCGCACAATTGAGACATAAGATTGACTCAGTCGCACGACTGAACCTTCAGTCGTGCGTATGAATCAATTGCATGATTCAGTCGCACGACTGAACCATGCTAATGGTTCAGTCGTACGATTGAAAAACCCTAACCTATAAATACCACCTAATTTGTGGAAAAACGTAACACTTCAAGACTTTTGACACTTATTCGTACCCTAGCCGTCCAGAGACTCCAAAAAGCCTGTTCCAACTTCATAGTTTGCAATTGATCTTGTTCTAATTGTTCTTAACGTTTCTTTAATCGTTAGATTGATCGAAACTGCGTTCTCACTGATTGGATCGCCAATCAAATAGGATTCTGCACTATTTGATCTGGTTTCATGCATTATCAGTTAGTACTCCGTACATACACGGTCCTAACAAGTGGTATCAGAGCTTTGGCTGTTGATTTTGCGTGTGATTCGATTAGTTTCGGTGTAAAAATCACGTTTTTCATTCAAAATAGTCACCTTTTTTGAACAAAACAGTGTTTTCGACGTCTCCAGGTCTAAAAGTTTACGTTTTTTTGGCATACGACAGATTAGGGTTTATGAAAATTCGTGTTTTTGTGTCAAAGTGTCACAAACCTTCGATTTTGCAAAAACAGCAGCCTTCAGTCGCACGATTGGCTCAATCGCACGCCTGAACTCAATCGCACACCCTATTCGCACAATTGAACTCAGTCGCCTACTCATTCGTATGATTGAACAATCCCATCCACTTGTCTCCAATCGCACACTCCATACATACGACTGAATCCAATCGCACGATTGAATTCATTCGCACCTTTCATTCACACGACTGAGTCATCTGCATTGGCCATACGCATTTGTCAAATCGCATGATTGACTCATTCGCATCTGTCTATTCGCACAAGTGTAAAGTTCAAAAGTTCAAAATTCAAAGAGATGGAAGATCAGTACTCTGCGTTTACTGCCGGAAAGGACTCTCGAATCCAGAACCTTCTTCTTTTGGAAAATGAAATTGGGAATCACAATAAACAATCTAAACTTATAACGTTAGATGATTACCCACAATGGAAGCAGTGATTCGAGATCTATCTTAATAGAGTTGATCCCAACCTTTGGGAATCTATTGAGACATGTTATAGTATGCCGGTTGGTGCTGATGGTGTTAAATTAACCTTGGGAGGTATGACTGATAGCCAGAAGGCAAACTACAATGCTGAACAGAAGGTGTATGCCTTGTTGACTCAGTCAATACCAAAAGACATATTCCATCAATTTTCTGAGAAAAAACAGGAAAAGAAGTTATGGGAAGCTTTGGAGAAACGATATGACGGGAATGCAACATTGAAAGCTCTAAAGGCAAAGGCTCTAAAACGGAGTTTGATAACTTCTCTTCTATGGGGAAAAAAAGCTTGGATGATGTCATAGACAGTTCTACCATCTAATGAGTGAGCTGCACACTCATGGGGTCATAACATCAGTGGAAGACAAAGTGTCAAGTTTTGCTGATGGTTTACCAGAGAAGTGGGACTTGATTGTGTCTAACTTGAGACAGAATAATATACTAGCAAAAGTATACATAAACGACTTCATCCTAAAATTAAGGGAGGAGGAACTGAGGATGAAGTATAGGTCACAGAAAGGATCCTACGACCAGAATCCTTCACTGTATAACTCAACTCCCAACCCAACTAGTTCAAGAGCACCACTTCAAATAGTGTTTGTGTCTAGTTCAACTGCTCCTTCTCAAACCACATCCTCAGGATCTGAAACGTCAGGGTCATCTAGTACCCAATATATTGCACCTGAAGCAAGTGCTACTAAGTTGATGACCGAGAATCTCGGAAATATTACTGTGGAGGTTGCAAAGGAGCATATGGACCTTCTAGCAACAGTTGTTCATTCTTATGATGGTCTAGTTGCAGGGAAAATTGGTAATTGCCATTTGGCCGATGAAGACTACGAGCAGGTGGACGAGAATGAACTAGAGAGAATGGATATAATATGGGCTTTGGGAAGTGCTGTCAGGATAGCAAAGAAGTTTGTGAAAAAGACTGTACATAACTTGGTAGCCATAAAAAACACTACTTTTGGTTTCGAAAAAACTAAAGTTACCTTCTTTAAGTGTGGAAAACCTCCAGCATCCGAAGAGTCTACCTCTATGTTGATGGCTGATTCAACCGAGTCTTCACAGGTAAGTACAAAAGACCAACTCTTTGAAAATCATGCTTGTAATGAATGTAACAAATTTAGAGAAATCATAGATTTATAATTTGCTAGGTTACTAGACCACAATGATAGCTTAGTAAATGACTTATAACTGTGCACAGAAGCTAATCGGATTTTAAAACAAAATAAGCACAGTTATAAAGAGAAAATAGAACTTTTAAATAAACAACTAAGGGAAACTGAGGTTGTTGCTTTTAATCAAGCCAATGATATAAAGTTCTATTTAAACTCCTTGGAAGAAACTAATAAAGAAAAAGTAGTTTTAGAAGTCGAAGTCAACTCATTATAACAAAAACTGCACAGTTGGACCAGTCCTTCTCACATAGTTCAACACTTAGTGAAAGAACGAAATAAAAGGGAGGGGTTGGGTTACAAAGTGGTTGAACCACCACATGAGATCATGTTAAATGCTAAATGTAGACCAGTAAATAAAAATCCAATTAAGGATCATGTGGTGTCCACTCCTCTAGTTAGTGATCCGGATTCCACGCGTAAACTGGTGGATTCTGTCACTAAACAGAAGGAGGCTACTTTGAAATGTAAAGGTAAGATGCCTATTGTGAATTTGGATGAACAATTTGAACAGGTTAATGTAAAGTCAGGTTCAAACATGTCTATTTCTGAACCCAAAACGACCAAACCAGTTAACCATCCACGTGCTCCACGTCACAGTCCAAATAAACAAAAGGCTAAAGATGTTAAAGAAGCAAAAACATCTAAACAAGAAGTGTCCAAACCCAACCAGACTAAAGTCACACCTGTATCACACATTTCCCCACAGAGACAATTTTCCCAACATGTAGAAGGTAGATCCTACTACAATTGTGGAAAGAGAGGACACATCGCTTCTAATTGTCCTTATTATCAGACACCAAGAAAGAAAATTGAAATTTATGATACTAAACCAATTTCTTCGAAAAGGGGTTCTATTAGTCCACCAAAAAGAAGTAATGAACCTAAATTTCAAACCGTAAGCCAGTCGTCTGTTGATCACAAACAGGCCTTACACAAAACTGGCTTATGGAAAGAAAAGTCAAGTCCAGTGTCTGATACTGAGAACACTAAGAAGAATGATATGCCCTCACCCTCAAATGGATAGTGGGTTTAGTTCATGATGTGTGATTCCTCTGGGTCACCCAAGCCAGTTAAGGCTTGGTTCCCAAACCTACACTGATAATTTCCTCTGAATGTGCAGGGTGTCCGTTACAGTGCTATCACAAACACATGGATTATTGATAGTGGGGCATCTAGGCACATGACCGGGAACCTGTCTCTCCTTTCAAATGTCAAACAAATTAAAGAGGGGACATGTCTCATTTGCTGGAAATAAAGGAGGATACATCACCGCTCAAGGCGAAGTGGGAAACCAGAAAGTCAAGTTTGATAAGGTCAACTATGTTCAACAATTACAGAATAACTTGCTTTTAGTATCCCAGATATGTGACAAAGGATTCAAGGTTGTGTTTGACAACAAGAAGTGCTATGTGTTGAAGAAGGATTACATTATCCCGGAGGACCAAATCTTAATGTCAGCTTCAAGATATAATGACTTATATGTCTTAGATCTATCAAAGGTCTCCACAACCGATCATCAAGTTCAATGCTTCTTGTCAAAGGTAACTGAGAGGGACTCGATCTCCTGGAATAGGAGAATAGGACACATAAATCCACGGAAGATGAATCATCTGATTTAGAATGACTTAGTAAATGGAGTTAATGTTAAGAATTTTCAACTTCCGGTTTTTTGTGTAGCGTGTAAGAAAGGTAAACAGACCAAGAAGTCTCACAAGGAAAAGAAAGTAAATTCCATTGAATTGCCTCTCGAACTTCTACACATGGATCTGTTTGGTCCTATGAGCACCAAGAGCATCGCTGTTGATTTGTACTGTTATGTAGTCACGGATGACTACTACAGATTCTCTTGGGTAATGTTTCTGAAATCCAAATCAGAAACATTTGAATCATTCAAACAACTGGTGACCACTTTGGAATCTCTCTACAAGCTAAAAGTGCGATAGATTCGCTTAGACAACAGCACAGATTTCAAGAACCAGTGGATGGAGGCATTCTACAAAGAGAAAGGAATTGTACATCAGTTCACATCTGCCTACAATCCACAAATGAACGGAGTTGCTAAACGGAAGAACAGGAGCTTGATAGAGACAACACGAACGATGCTAGCAGACTCGAAACTATCCATCCAATTTTGGAATGAGGCGGTTTCCAATGCATGTTACACCCTAAATCGAGTCATGGTGGTCAAACGCCATGGTAAAACATGTTACGAGTTGCTCCACCGACGTAAACCTAATCTGGAGTACCTCGAACCATTTGGCGCACCATGTACACTACTGAAGAAAACTCAGTCAGGGAAATTTAGTGAAAAGGCTAAAGAAGGGATTTTTATAGGATGCAACATACCGAATAGGAGAGTTTACAATAACTCAACGGGTCAAGTAGAAGTGTGGTGCAACGATGACGTTTAGAGATACACCACCCCCCTTGCTGGAAAATGACCCGTATTCTTCTTCGATTATGATGGATTCTTTAAGTCCTTCAACATCCCTCTCTCCTTTCCTGATGATGAGTTATCAACCAAAATGATGTACGATGTCTTAAACACACCGTAACTAGACTCGACAACATCAGGTTCACAAGGTGAGTCTTCTAGTCCGTCAGGGGGAGCACTTGAGATAAGTGACTCTTCCTCTGACGATGAAGACTTGGAGAATGATCAAGTTGATTAGGAGGAATAGGTTCCTGCTACTGAAAGTACACAAGCATCCGATGTGGATGCCTCTGACACTTCGGAACCTCGCACTCCAACGGCTACAGATACTGAACTTGGAATTCAAAATCTGGATCAGGAAGTAGTTGTTCCCACCACTCCTGGATCTCAAATTAATGTATATCATCCTCTGGACAACGTCATAGGGGATGTACAATCAGGAGTACAGACAAGAAATCAACTATACTCAGCTAATTATGCCTCAGTCATGGAAAAAGTCTATCTTCAAGATGGTGCGTATCAATGTTTTGTGTCTCAATTTGAGCCAAAATATGTAAGTGAAGCCTTAACCGATGAGGCATGGGTGAGTGCCATGCAAGAATAACTCCTACAATTCAAGAAGTTAGGAGTTTGGACACTAGTGGATATACCAAAAGGTGCTAAGGTCATTGGCACTAAATGGTATTAAAATGCAAGAAAGATGACCAAGGGGTCATAATTCGAAACAAGGCTTGACTCGTCGTTCAAGGTTTTAGACAAGTCGAAGGAATCGATTACAATGAAGTGTTTGCACCTGTGGCTAGAATGGAAGCAATCCGTATCTTCCTAGCCTATGCATCTTACATGCAGATCAAAGTTTATCAACTAGATGTCAAGAGTGCATTCCTTCATGGGGAAATTCATGAGACAATGTATGTCAGTCAACCCAAAGGATTTGAGGATCCTTACCATCGAGACAGAGTTTACAAGCTGGATAAGGCTCTCTACGGGCTACATCAAGCCCCGAGAGCATGGTATGAGAAACTCTTAACTCATCTACTGAAACACGGTTTTCACAGAGGAGTTATTGACTGTACACTACTCATCAAAGAAAAGGATGGAGACTTACTGCTTGTCCAGATTTATGTTGATGACATAATCTTCGGTTCCAAAAACGAAGAGTTATGTAAAGAATTTGAATCTGTCATGAAAGCAGAATTTGAGATGGGTGCAATGGGGGAGATGAAGTTCTTCCAAGGATTACAGGTGGATTAGACACCAAAAGGAATCTTCCTACATTAGACTAAATATGTAGGAGACATCCTAAGTCGGTTTGACATAGAGAACGCTTCAGCCGTTGGGACTCCACTTGCCACAAACCACGATGTGGCACCTGACGAAAATGGTGATCTGGTTGATGCTAAAATGTATAAAGGAATGATTGGATCCCTTATGTATCTCACAACGTCTCGTCTGGATATCATGTATGCAACGTGTCTCTACTCCAGATATCAGGAGAAACCGAAAGTCAACCATCTCATAGGAGTTAAACGGATTTTCCGTTATCTGAATGGTACTCCAACACTAGGGTTATGGTATCCTCATGACAATGACTTTGAGCTTACCGCCTATAGTGACTCGGATTATGGCGGTTGCAAAATGAATTACAAGTCAACATCAGCAGGATGTCAGTTCTTTGGTAGATGGTTAGTCACCTAGCAGTGTAAGAAGCAGACCTCCGTTGCTCTGTCAACATGTGAAGCTGAATACGTTGCTGCTGCAAGTTGCTGTTCACAAATCATCTGGATTCAACAACAAATGCGTGACTACGGTTTGCAATTCTCTAACACTCCTATCTATGTTGATAATTCTACTGCTATAGGCGTAACAAAAAATGTAGTCCAACATCCAAAAACTAAACACATCGGCATTAAGTATCACTTTATCCGTGATTGTTTTGAAAAACAATTAATCGATGTGGTTAAAATACATACGGATTTTCAACGTGCCGACCTCTACACAAAAGCATTTGATAAACCGAGGTTCTTATATCTATTAGAGGTTAATGGCGTCAAAAAGAAAAGTGATGTGATAACAGAGGAAGAAAATGCTTAGTCCGTCAATTTTATTTTATTTTATTTTGTCTTATTTTATTTTCCTGTTTATATAAAATCCAAAAACTCAAAAATATTTTTGGTTTTAGAATTTTAGGGGGAGAATAGGTTAGA
>BJCM01265877.1:0-11397 GCA_018326385.1 Flaveria bidentis | reverse complement strand
GACCATTCGTGCGACTGGACCATGCTAATGGACCATTCGTGCGACTGGACCATGCTAATGGACCATTCGTGTGACTGGTCCAAGCTAATGGACCATTCATGCGACTGGACCATGCTAATGGACCATTCTTATGACTAGACCATACTAATGGACCATTCGTATGACTGGACCATGCTAATGGACCATTCGTATGACTGGACCATGATACTAGACCAGTCTTATGACCAGTCATGCTACTAGACCAGTCTTATGACCAGTCATGCTACTAGACCAGTCTTATGACCAGTTTTACGAATATATCATTCGTATCATCCATTCACATGATGTGATATTTGTCCTCCATGTCATACGGATGAACGATGTTCCAGACCAAAAAAATGTCTGGAACTGCCTCTTGCACAGATTTGAGGATGAGCAAAGCACATTCACCCTGAGGTTCTATTGTCAAATAAGTTTGATGGATACCCCATTATTCGTTGGACTTCCAGAATAGGTGAATGTAGAGAACACAAAAGAGAGAAGAGAAGATGTCAGTAGTCGGTGCTGATTTTATGGGGTAGCCAGGAGCATCTGACTACTTATGGGCGAATCAAGTTATATTTATCCGCACAGAGAGGATTCCCATTCTTAGGGGGAATGCATGTATAGAGAAATTGATGACGCAATCAGAAAGTGATGATGTAAGAAGGTTTCCGATGATGTATCTTCGTGCATGCTGATTTGTTTGAGATTGTCAGCTATGGATTGGAACCTTTTACCTTTTGCCCAATACACCGTATGAAGACACCAGGAGAGCATGATGTTTATATATTGGGATATGCTGAATTTGAGGGGGAATTTCTGCAGGTGTTAATGTTAATCAAGTTAGACTGTGTGAAGATTGAAGCAATGGAAAACTGCTTATGTCATTATCTAGAAAAATCAGTCATATGGGGAATCTTGCTGCTATGATGGTGTTCTGCAAAGTAAACAAAAGCTATTGTGCCTAAATTCATTTTTCAGGGTTATTGTAGAACCTGACGGATCAACAACGTTGGCTAATATGGTTTGTCGTTTGATTCTGTTGGAAAGCAGAACAGAGATTGACTGAAGATTGTAAGAGGTGCTATCCACTATTCGCAAGCAACGTCCAAGGGGGAATTTGTTGGAGCATATATTGTCATATATAGTGTGTCCATCGTTTGTCAAATAGTCTAGGCTTAATGTAATACACTTGATATGTTGTAAACACTTGAAACTGGGTCATTCGCAGGAGCATATGTGAATGAGACTCAGTCGTACGATTGAGCCATGCTAATGGGCTAGTCGTGCGACTGAGAGATGGGATTGGGCCAGTTGTACAATTGAACCATACGCATGTCCCAATCGTATGAATGGGCCCAGTCGAATCTAACATGGGTTGAGGCCTATAAATACTAGTTTCATGGTGTAGAGAGGTTAAGGAGTCTGCCCGGGGCCTAGGTGCTGCCGAATAAGAGGGGAGATCATGCTCGATCTCCCCTTGCCAAGAGTCGTGAATATTATGTTGTAACGATCTTGTAATCATTAGGTTTTATCAATGAAAACATTTTATTATAGATCGTGTTTATTGTTTGTCTCTTGGTTTTGATTTTGTTTCCTTCCGTCAAGAACACGCTCGGATGTCTACCGATCCAACGGACTTCACAAGTGCT
Organism: Flaveria bidentis; assembly: GCA_018326385.1. NCBI lineage: Eukaryota > Viridiplantae > Streptophyta > Magnoliopsida > Asterales > Asteraceae > Flaveria > Flaveria bidentis. Next base: position 9,724 of record BJCM01265877.1, on the reverse strand, counting down.
GACTGCCTCTATCCAAAATGTTAGATGTAGCTTTGAATTAGCTAACATAGTTTGAACAACCTCAATAAGTGTCCTGTTCCTCCTCTCAGCAACACCATTTTGTTGAGGAGTTTTGGGAGCATTATATTGTCTAGCGATCTCTTTTGAGTTACAGAATGAGTCAAGAATTTGATTCTTAAACTCAGTCCCTTGACCCCTTCTAATTATTTTAACCTTGTGATCAATTTGATTTTCTATTTTAAGAATAAAAGATTTTAAACTTTTAGCAGTTTCATCTTTAGTTATTAAAAAGAATACCCATGTAAATCTTGTAAAATCATCAACAAACATAAGACAATATGATTTCCTTCCAATGCTCATTATAATTGTTGAAACAAATAGATCCATGTGCAATAAGTGTAATGGAGTGGTGATAGAGTTAATAACTTTGGATTTATGAGATGCTCTATGTAGCTTTCCTTTTGGACTTGCAACACAGTTATTTTTGCAGAAAAATTCCTTTTTAGGCAAACCATGTACCATGTTATTTTTAACCAATTTATTCATGGTTTTAAAATTGACATGACACATACGTTTATGCCGTAGAGTTGACTCATCACCGTTAGCTTTGGAAAGAAAGCATGACACTTCACCCGGTGGGGAAGCATTGTTCATATCTAGCTTGTACATATCCCTTTTCCTGGGATATCTAAGAAGCATCAATTCCTGAGGATCTGTCATCCTAGGTTTGAGGATAATGCACTCATGTTCTGTGGAAATCATTTGTTGCATTTGATCACAAAACTAAGAAACACTTAGTATATTGTGTTCAAGCTGTTTGACAAAGTGTACTTAGTCGACTCTTAAGTTGCCATTGAATACACTTCCTCTGTAAGAAATGTATCCTCTAGCCTCACCTCCAAATTGAACATGACCTCCATCAAAATGTTGAAATTGTTGAAGAAGAGATCTGTTCCCGGTCATGTGCCTAGAGCATCCACTGTCTACAATCCAACATTTTTATTGTTGTTATAAGGATGTCCCTACACATAAGGTGAAGAAAGTTAGTTTTTATTGGAAACCCAATCCTTATTAGTCTTGACCTTTTCTAATGATAGGGATTTTATTGAACCAAAATATATGCATGGGGTTCAATAAATGTTTGTGAAGAAGAGGTTTGGGCTGCAACATCTTCTTTGATCTTCCATTCCATGCTAATCAATGAAAATGAGCTTGTTGAAGCTTGAGCAGCACGACATTGTTCTGAAGCTTCTTTCTTTTCGGGAGAAGCCTTCGCCACCTTTTCTTCCGAAGCAGTCTTCTTCTCGGAAGGTTTCAAAGGAGCTTTCTTGTTCTTTTGAACTTTCTTAGCTTTAACTTCCAAAGCTATTTTCACTTCAGAAGAACGAGTTACTTCTGAAAGCAAGTTTGCTTTGGAAACAAGCTTTCCCTTCTTCATCACTTGAACCATGTGGTAAGGTCCAAATTTGAAACCCTCCTTGACTTCTTCTTTCTTAACATTATTTGCATAATATGTGCTTGCAAGATTATAGTAACAATCTTTAGCTATGTAGTTTTGCAGACCACACATTATGCATGCAATGTTAACTTTTTGTGAATTTGAGGATTGCAGTTTCTTGTTTTTCTTGTTTTCATCAGCAATCTTTCCTTTTAACTTCTGATTCTTTTGTAAGAGAGGTGCGCAGGTATTACACACCTTTCTTGGATTAGAGTTTCCAGCCACTTGAAATCTAGCTAAATGAACACACCCTTTTGTTTTGAGTCAATTTTCAGCTTGGACTCAATCACTTTCTTAGTAGTTTTTCTTGCTGCTTTAGCCCTATTTCTTCTAGCTTTGGTGGTTGGGGGTTGATCATCACCACCAAGAGAGGGTTGGTTTACTTATTTTTTTCCAGTGATGGTATCCAAATTTGCATCACCCTTTGACTCATGAGAAGGTGGGTCAGTAGATGGAACCTCTTGCTCTTCAATCCCACACCTTGGTTGTCTAATAGATTCATAAGAGTGTGGTGGAGCAATTTCATTGGTTCCCAACCCACCTTTTTTTTGATAACAAAGTTTTGAGTGAGTGGATGATGCAAGAATGGCTTGGATGTTTTGCTCAGAGATAGCATGCTTCCTAGCTTGAGCCTCAGCTGTGACAGCTTGAGCCTCAATCAAATTGGATATCAATACTTTGATTTTAGTCTTGTAGTTGGTATGTTCATGTTTTAACAAGGACATGATTTTCTCTAACTCTTCAGTTTTCTTTTGATAGTCAGATTCAACCCTTTTAACATCAAATTTTAAGATATTTAAAGACTTAATATTAGATTTTATTTCCATTTTGTAGTCATGATATAACTTAACCTTAACAATACAAGCTGGAGTACAGAGGTGTTCATATGCCTTGCTGTCATCAGTTCCAGCCATCAATGCTTGAGCCGGAGTCACATCATGTACCATGAAGCTCCAGTCAACTTCTTGGGCCACAACAACTATTTCAATTGACTTCCTGGAAGCTTTATGTGCATTGGGATGTGTGGAGGCTTGAGAGGTTCCTGGATTTGATTTAAGAGCCTTGCATTCCCTTGCAAAGTTACCACGTTGGTTAGAGTTGTAACATTTAGCCTTCGTCTTGTCAAACCCAAACTTGTTCTTTGTTGGGTTTTGGGGAAACTGCCGTCCAGCTCTTTTGAAGAACTTTTTTACTCTATAAGTTAATAGGGCCATCTGTTGGACATTGTCCACATAATCCACGTCATCTGGGTTGAAACATTCTAGATCATCAAAGCAATACTAAAAGTCACTAGAATGTTCATTTCCTGAGACAAAGACACAACTATCCTGAAAAGAACTTGGTTGAGCCTATTAAGACCTTGGAGTCTTAAGGAATGTGATGTATGACCCAAAAGAACATGATGGCTGCTGGGAATAGGTCAGGTACTGCTGAGGTTGGGGGGTCTTGAGCCTTCAACAACCATTGAAGCGTTGCTAGCAAGAAGGCTTGAGGGTCTGCTCATTTGGTGGTCTCTCTTGTTCTACATCTCTACACGGTATCCATCAAGGATGCCATATAGTTCAGTAATGGTGAGGGAATTATGTTTTCAATCCTCTTGATAGAGACATAGTAGAACATCCACTCATTTGGGAGTGCACTCATGATTTTTCTTAAGAAATCTCTCAACTCAAGGGTGCAGGACCGTTTAAGGGTTGGTCATTTACAACACAACACACAATGAGGAGAGTTGAGTTAGAACACTTAACAGAACAAATAGGGAACTAGAAACCAATCACACCTTGATACTATGTAACACAAGTAATAAAGAGACAGAACAAGAATAATAACAATAACACAAGTGTTTGGTTTTCAAGAATGTTGTATATTGCTCTCAAGTTCCTTACAAGTGTTTAAAAAGCATAAAAGGATTTAAAGATTACAAAGGGACCTGAGATACTTTATACTATATCCTACATCCGGCCATACTTTGAAGGCCAGCTGGATACATGATCTAGCCAACAACAAAATCAATGTAAAGTCAAAAGGCAGATTGCCTTTTGACTAGTGACTATGACATGCCATAGCTCACATCCTAATATGTTACAAAAAGGATAAAAGTACATAGAGTAGAAAGCAACACACTCAAGACCTCAATGTACAATTTACCAAAAGCATGGACCTTTCTCCAACTTGTGAAAGTTGGCTAGTCAAACAGAGTTGCAACGGAAAGGTGGTCCAACTTTATGGTAAAAGGTACATCAGATAAAGCATGTACTAAAAAATATTCGGAAGAAATCTGTATTCAAGTGTTGGTTTTGGAAGACTTTGTCTTTGAAGCTTTGGAAGACTTCATGTTTGGCTTCAGAAGATATTGGTCATGGCTTCGAAAGATTTCACACTTAGAATATTTTCTAAGGTAGAGTGTGAAACTTACGAAGCATTCTACTTCAGTACTTCTATGCATGCAAGCAGAATAGACTTTGGATGTTTGGGTTGCATCAACCTTATATGAATCCTTACAAACTCCCCCTAGGCTAATGCTACCAAAACATTTGAAGACTTTAGATATTAACAGTCCTTATCATGATGATGACCAAACCTTTCTTCTTTAGATGGTCAGGATCACTCAGACTCTCATAATGTCTTCTCATCTGAAAGAGATCATGCAGAGGTATATTGAACATGTCTTGCCATATGTAGACATCTTCAATACCTTGATCTCTGATAACATGCCATCTTTCTGGATTAGTAGTGTAAGTCCAGGATAAGATGGGTCTTCGTGATGCCAAAGGAGCTACTTGAATTGGAGTTGGTGGAGCTTTCTCTTGTTGCATATCCTCAGGATGATCTAACTCATCCTGAGGTTTGGAGATGGATGCTCCTTTCTTTTTCTTCTTAGACTTTGGTCTAGAAGCCATCCTTTTTCTCCTCTTCATACCTCTTAACTAAGAATACTGCCATGCAACACCTTATTGGTCATCTTTGTCTTTCTCAATTGGGTTTTCCTCTCTCACAGGTTCAGATTGAGAGGGGACTAAACCCTACTGTGGATCAAAAGATGAAACTTGCTGAGATTTAATAGGAGGTCCAGGTTGTGTTGTCTCAAAAGGTTTAACCTTAACCTCCACTTCTTGAGGGACTGACTTGGGTGGGGAGAATAAGTCAACAAGTTCTTCTCTTTTGATCTTCTGTTTAATCACCGTAATGTGCTCATACATCCTTGGTGGATAGAGACATAGGACCAAGTCTCCTTCCAGAGAATCCATCATCATTTGCTTATCAACACATTTCTTTTGACTCTTCTGGATGATGGCTCTTGCCTTGGCAGCTTCTTCCCTAATCTTCCTCTTTGTTTTCTTTCTTTCTTTGAGTACTTCAAGTTCAAGTTGCTTAAGATACTCAAACTCAATGTACTCAAAGGACAAGGGAAGATGTGCATCAACCTGATAGAGACCTGTGGCACTCAGGCAGTTGATCATGTTGATCTTTGTTAGGACCGTGTATGGGATGGAGTACTAACTAACTTATGTGTATACCAACTCAAATAGTGCGGAATCCTATTTGATTGGCAATCCAATAAGTGAGAACGCACGTAGAATCGATCTTAGAATGAATCTAAACGTTAATAATGATTGCAATACGATTCAGTGTGATCTATGAACTTGGAACAGGTTCTATAAAGTCTCTGGACGGCTAAGGTACGAGTAGGAGTCGAAATATTGAAAGTGTTACTTTTTCCACGAAATAAGTGGTATTTATAGGTTAGGGTTAGTCAATCGTATGACTGGACCATTAGCATGGTTCAGTCGTGCGACTAAGCATGCGACTGAGTCAATCAAACGATTGAAGGTTCAGTCGTGCGACTGAGTCATCCGTATGTCTCAGTCGTGCGACTGATCCGGTCTCCTGGTTCAGTAATGCGACTGGTCCATTAGCATGAAGTATTCATACGTATGGTGCATTAGCATGGTCCATTCCCATGAAAACTTCATACGACTAAGTTTGAATATGTTTCTCAATCATTACTTAACTAAGATATATTCAAACAACCACAAACCTATATAGTTGGTTCAATATGCGTTAATAAACAATAAACATTGAAACATACACTGAAACATTCAACATTAAAATCATCAATCACATATTCAGTTTCATTCAACTCATACACTTCATTTTCATTTAGGACATGACAGACATATTACATTAAGATCGTAAACTAGGTACATATGTATCAACAAACTCCCCCTTGGACCTAGTTTCCTTCATTGTCTGGCATCCTTCATTAGCTCGTCAAACTTCTTATGCCTCTCCTCGACTGTGACTCCAACATGTATCTTGAATGCAAAACAGAGTCTTATCACGTTCTGAAACTGGAGGGCCTGTACAATATCCTGCGGATCATAGAATAATGGCCACCTGTATAAAGTATAAACATCACTAGCTGATAGGTTGGTTAACCACATTGGGTCAAATACCTGGATGGTCTCCATTTGGCAGTCTTTCTGCAATACTATGACCGCTTCTCCTGTTCTCCAGTCATAATACCACCACTTGAAGTGGGGAGTGAAGTCCTATGGCATTTCCCTTATGGGGATCTTTGACATAGTGTGCGGAGGACTCCACTTTAGCACCACTTTGGGTTTCCCAGTCCTTAGGTCCACCTCCGACCTTCGAATGTACCTTGTAGGTTGTTGAGGCTTGAAGTTAACCCACCGAGTGTGGTATTCTTTCTTCAACGCAGCTTCAAACCAACCTGACATCTTCCTGGGTTCAGCATACAGCAGGTTCAGGTGTGCCAACTGGTTGAGCTCAAAACCAGGGAGAGTCTTCAGATCATGTGGAAATCTAAAGTACTTGATTCCCTTCTCCTTCTTCACAGCATATACATTAAGATCCTTAAAGTAAGCCCACGCTATAATCTTTCCAGACACATTTAGATGCTTCTTTACTTTGTAGAGCTTGGTGTAAGCACTCGGCTTTGGTGTTGTGCGTTGGGCACGGATCTCTGCAAAACAAGCCGCCCATTCAGCCTTTTTGATCTCAACATCAGCGTCCGAGGCTTGGGCTTGGCTTTCTGATTTCTCCGTCTCCCTCTCCATCGTATCCAGTTTAGCATACATATCACTGTCAAGTGTATCTACAAAATCAGGAACCACATTTCCCTCTCGATCAGTATATTCCGGATAGTGCTGTGCTGTGACGTCTTCAATCTGTATCTTATCAACATCGTTGAGCTCATCATCACTAGCAACATCGACGATAGGGGCATCTTTAACTCGTTCATCCGGATTTAACCGGAACATCTCTGCTAGTTGCTCATCAGTGAGGTAGTGAATGATTTCTCCTTCTTCGGGAGTATAGCTCACTGACCTCCTGACAATCCCTTGCAGATCAAGTATCATAGTGAATTGAGACTTGATCTGCTGTAGGGGAGCAACATCGTATTTCTCGCTGATATTGTGGATCTGCTTGATTTAAAACATTTAACACATCATTCATTAGTAGATAATCAAGACAGTTAAATAATCAAATATATACATAAACATTCATTACATAAGTTTTAATACATGATTCAATTACACAAAAGTTCAAAATACATAAACATCTATGCATTACTTTGATCTTTAGTCATGTGTTCTTCAGCTAGCGGGGCCGAGGATGAAGCACCTTGATCCTGTGCTTTCTTGGATCGTCTCTCACTTGCTTGAGTAGCAACAGATGCAGCAGCATCATCACCCTCCTCATCATCTCTGCTCTTATCCTCTCCCATATCATCATCTCCACCATCATCATCCATATCATCCTCATCATTGTCGTCATCATCATCATCGTCATCCCCTTCTCTAATCTTTAGAGGCTCATCTTTGGATCCCTTAAGCCTCAAAATGAGCTTCTTGTTCTTGGCCTCCAAATCCTGTATTCTCTGTACAGAGGATGTCTGCATCTCTCGTAGCTTTCTGATCTCATGACTCTAAGCCTCAATCCTCTGTACAGATAAGGCATGCATCTCATTCAACACCTCGATCTCTTGGCTCTGAGCCTCAATCCTCTGGGCTTAAGAGACATTGAGCTCTATCAGTTGATTAAGCTGAGTGGCTCTCTGTTCACCCATTGCCAGCAGCTTCAGTACTAACCGGTTCAGGTTAGCCAGCTGCTCCTCTAACCCAACGGATGGGTAAGAGGATCCAAAAGTAGGCGAGACCTATGATGAGGTCCCGGCTCCATGAGTGGTGGTGGTAGTGGATGTAGAGAAGATGGGTGGTGGGATATGTGTGGATGGTGAGGGAGCGGCTATAGTAGTGACTAGTGGAGGTGTGGTAGTCATGATAGGTGGAGTGGTAGTAGTGGTGGTGGGTGGAATGGTGGTAGTGGTGGTGGGTGGAGTGGTGGTAGTGGTGGCTATGGTGGTGGTAGTGATGAATGTCATCCTCCTCCTCTTCGTCTTCATCCCATGGGGTTGAGCCATCCTTTTTCTCCTCATACCCTTTGAGGAGGTTGCTCCCCCTGGGATGCTGCTGGGCTGATCGGGTGTATAACTGGGATCTGCAGCAGTCTCCCCAGACTCGCTAGGGCGTCCTCCAACCTCCCGAATACCTCGTTTAGTGGCAACCACCCTTCTCCCCATAGTACGTGTCAAAGGCTCCACGTCTGTCTCCTCCTCCTCATCAGGACGAAAGTCCTGATGGAAACCAGCTGCCTCTGTCCCACCTTAGGTGGATGCTGGAGATGCTATATCAGCAGTGGGGGCCCTTGATTGAGTGGGGCCTGCATCTCCACCATCACCACTATCATTGTCGTCGGAGTCATCATCTGGGAGCACAAGCTGCTCGACATCAGAATCACTGTCCTCATGGTGCCACTTCCTCCTAGGGGCGCCACGTAATCCTCCCGGGCCAGATGCCTAAACAATCTCCTCACAGGAGGCTTAACCTGCTTCCCCCTGTAAACCTTCATGCGGCCCAATGTGGTGTCGTCCATCACCTCAAGTACTACTGCGTCCTCCTTCTCCTTAGGCAACGACGGTAGCTTCTGATCAATGATCATCTGAATGAATCGAGGGTACATACAAAACCCCTCCTTCCCCTTCCCCTTAATGTTCTCCACCAGATAGGTGAAGATCATCCTAGAGAAGCTGAACGGGTGGTTCAGCACCAACGCTGCATAAACGTTCTGGATCTGATCGGAAAGCTCATCGAACCCTCCCTTCTGAGAAGCTATGCAATTAAGCAGCACATGGGCAAGGTACTTGAACTGGGGGCACAAGTTGCTCTTGTTGAGAACACATGCGTTGATGTCCCCAGAGTACTTAGCCCTCATGAAACATCCTTGAATGGTATGTGGGTGTAATCGGGTAGGACAGTCAGCGTCATCCCCAAACTCTAGAACAGTCCAAAGATCATCCTCTGTGATCTCAATAGCCTCGCCGAATATCGAGCTCCTGATGCAATACGGGTCAGAGGACCTGTCCACCATAGCGCTTTCCCAGAAAGCCTGTTGGACTGAGCAGTAAGGAGTACATGATGTCGAGATAGCTTGGAATATCCTAGATCTCCGTAGGAATGTGATGATGCCCGAGAACTCTGCAGCATTCCTAGAAGTCAAATCCAGGTGAGCACATATGTTGTGCTTCGTGCTCATGGTCCAGCGACTCGCCATCTGTTACACAATATAGATAAACGTTAGTGTGTGTAAGTGAATAGCTATTTGAATTTCCTAAGTTTGAATATTTCTGGTCAGTCGTGCGAATGAACTGTGCGACTGAGGTTTAGTCGTGCGAGTGAGCTCATACGCACGACTGAGCATGCGACTGGGCTTAGTCGTATGCTATCCCAAGCGGTTGAACCAGTCGTGCGACTGAACTCATTCGCATGGTGCAATCGTGCGATTGAGCCATACGCCCAGCTCAGTCGTGTGATTGAAGTTCATCCGGGTGCCCATTCGCATGACAGACTGTTGTTCCATCCAAATTCAAATTTTGAGCAAATCGTAATGTTTGTTGGAGCATATATAGTCATATATAGTGTGTTCGTCGCTTGTCGAATAGTCTAGGCTTAATGTAATGCACCTGATATGTTGTAAACACATGAAACTGGGTCATTCGCAGGAGCATATGCGAATGAGACTCAGTCGTACGACTGAGCCATGCTAATGGACTAGCCGTGCGATTGAGAGATTCGATTGGGACATTCGTAAGACTGAACCATAAGTATGGTCCAGTCGTACGATTGAACCATACGCATGGTC
>BJCM01265870.1:0-19304 GCA_018326385.1 Flaveria bidentis | reverse complement strand
ATATATGATTAGTAAGAATAATAATCAACGTTCCAACGAAATCCTTCACAAAACACCTAAACATATATATATTTATAAGATTTAGGTCTAATAACAAGTTTAACGATTTAACGAGCTCTAGGATTTTTAAGTGGAAATTTGGGATTTTGAAAAATAATACTTAATAATGTAAGTTGTAAACACTTTATTTTAAATTTTAAAGATAATAATAATACCAATTAAATAGTTTGTCACAAAGAAATAAATTTATAATAATTAACAAAACTTAAATATAAAGTGTAAATATCTTTTTATATTTACTTGTAAAAGTTAGGATTTTAAACAACAACGTTTGAACTAATAATGATTTATAGTGATATACATCATTATTTAAAATCTATTTTATATAAAAAAAACCTAATTATAACCTTTGTTTCATTAAAATATCAAATTATTTAAAGAAATAAATTTCCATAAATTTATTAAGTGACTTTAAAAATAATAAGGTTTATAAAATTATTTTTTATAACTTTTAAAAATTTTCTACATTTTTTATAAGCTAGAAAGTATTAAAAAATATGTGAGGTTGCCCGGGTTCAAACCCAAGACCTCTAGGAGGAAATGCATGTGGTTTACGAGTGAACTAAGGTCGTGGTCGTGGTATATCACGGTTCTTAAAATATAAAAACACGGTTGTAAAGAATCCTCAATTCGCATGAACCCTAGAATAAAATCGAATCAAATTGAACATCAATTCGTGTGTTTTAACCGGATTAAACCTAGGGCTTTTAATCCCTAAGTGTAATCGAGTATGTAGGTATATTTTACTTACTTGATTAGGAACAGATTGGAGTGATTACGCTCGGTTTAGTCTCGGTCCACTTGCGAAGAACAAGGTGTCTGAAATCGATGTTCGTGTGGAGTTTTCAAGGAATTGGGTTACAAAGAGTTGAAAGGGATCAAAGGGGACATTTGCCCTCTGATATATAGCTTCGATTTGTTCGTTAAGGTGCCGAACGAGTTTCGGTTGTTGGTCGATTATTTCGGTTACAATTAGGTGTTTAATTGATTGTTTAACTCGAATTAAACTATGCATTAAGCTTGGCAATGATTATCCAAACGTTTTTGTTCGATTAATTTGATTAATCATCAAAATATGTACGTTGAACGGTTAAGAGTCGATTGAGGTGTTTGTTTTAGTTTGATTCCCTTTAATACCGAGTTTTAAAGTCTAATTAAGTAATGGGTTCGAGTCCAAGATGTCCTTTCGAGTCGATTAGCATATTAGGATTCTAAAATCGATCCATTTATGAGGGTTTGATGGTCACCGGAGCTCGGCCGGAGGTTGGTCGGCCGGTGACCGAATTGTCGGGGAGAGAGAAAGGGAAAAAGGGGGGTTGGGTTTACAATTTAAACAAATAGTCCCTCAACTTTGATTTCTTATTATTTTATGCATAAAACTTCTATTTAAAGTTATTAAAATGACAAAACAACCCCTATACTTATTTAATTTTAAGCTTTAAACATTTTTTAGTTTAATAACTTTTATACATTATTAATTTTATTGTCATTATTATTATTTATTGTTATTATTATTATTATTATTATTATTATTATTATTATTATTATTCTCATTATTATTAGTAGTATTATTATTATCATTACTATTATTTTAGTTTTTATAACTAGTATATCGTTATTGTTATAACTTGTTATTATTATTACTAACATTAACATAATTATTATTATAGTACAATTAAATTTAATAACAACCAAAAAATAAACATAAATCGTCCACAAATTATAAGATTGACAACAATGGTCCTTACAAAAATGAATGACGTTAACTTTTAGTTAAAGAAAAATACGAGATGTTACATTGTACCTTTAAGAGTTTTTGGTGTCAAGTCTAGCATTCTATAATTTCCAAATCGTTTATAATTTAATGTGAGTATTCATAGTCATGTTTATGTGTTTTATATTTTGGGAAAATCATTTGATTCAATATTCAATCATTGATATTTATTGTTATTGTATTTTATTCTAAATTCAATTCAGACATGCTATGTTATTATTTGCAATTATGTGTTCTTAGTTAGAGAAACTAGATGATATAATCATTAATTCATGCAACCATGGTAATAATAATGGATCTATTGGTTTGACAAACCCACCTCATTTGTTTAGTCGTGTGGTGATTGGAACAGAATTATTCATTTTATAAGGCTTCGTTTGCGGACCGAGTCAATTCAGTCATTAGGTTTGAATTGAATTGTTTTTCAATCATTTTATGTTACACTATTACATTATAAGTCTTGATATTGTCATGTGAATTAAATTGTTTTTCAATAATTTTAATCAATTTATATATGTATTTAGACTTGTGTTTACTCACCAGCTAATTCATTAGCTGGCCCGTTATTTTTTCACATGATTTCAGGAAATGCCGTTAAGTGGACTTCTTCATGTTCACATAGGATTGGACTTAGTTAAAAATAAAGAAAGCTATATTATGTTATTTGATCTTTATTGCGTTGTAATGTATTACTTGATTAGTATTATTCAATGAAAATGAGATTTAATGTTATTTCAACTTATTTAATTCCATGAGCTATGAACAATCGATTTATATTTATCTGCCCCGATGATTCCGCTGTCGGTCCGGGTGTGACAACATTGCCTAATCTAATTGTGGGCCTGAAATTTTTGTAAATATATGAATTTATTTATTTAAAAAAACTACATGTTATTAACAAATTCAATAACAATTTAATCACTATAGCCTATTTAACCTTAAAACGCGTTAATACTTTAATTAGCTTAGTCCAATACCATTTATCAAAATCTAAGTTTATTTTAAAAACGCTAGAAGAGCCTTACGATTCGCTTAAGTAAGTTAATCAGATTATTTTGCTACAATACTTTTGATTATTCGTTAATAATTACCGTTGTGTTATAAACTTTTACATACGGGTTATATACTTTATATTACAGAGGTTCAATTTTTTCTACTCGCTTAAGGCCAAAATCTTTTTAAGAATTCTAAATGACAGTCTGATCACAACACTACCACCACCATCGTTGTTGCCACCAATCTCATCACCAACACCACCTTCACAATTATCTTCACCTCGGTTGTCCGCCACAAGCTTATTTTAATACATGTTTTTTTATTATTTTAAAACTCGTATCAACCCAAAATGTTTTTAGTTATATCTAGTTTAAATTGATTAATTACTAATCGAAACAACTCACCCATTTTATCATATCTACTAAAAATCGAAGATTAACACACTAGCGCTAAAAAAGTCATCGTGAACTCTTTGACAACTTAACATTCTTTCCTACATTTCTCATGAAATTTCTTATCTTTTTTTAACACTCCGCTTTACAAGGAGACAGCAAATGACAGCAAATATAACAAAGAAACCACCAACCTACCGGATAATATTCCATTTCTAATTTATTTTCTTAAAAATATCCTATCATTAACTTATTTTTATAATTTTAACCATCACTTAATTAATAATGCACTTCCCGAACGTTATATTTTACTTTAGATTTTAAAAATATAGCGCCAGACTGCTAGGGTCCACCGGTCCAACGTTTAAGTTTATTTAAGTCCGCCTTTAGGTTGCACAACTCTAGTTTCCTTTTCAAAAGGAAATAATATATGAAACTACTTATTTCAACAATTGTTTTAAATTATATGAAGAGTTAATTACAATGATACTTGTGTTTAGGTTTGTTTTTAATTTTATTTCGCAGATTTAAAAAATTACATGATCGGTTCAAAGGGTTGTCAACACGTAACACGAAGGTACTTATCATAGATGACTATTATCTTTTTTAGAGAAGTTCTTGTAAAATGACCAAAATACCCCTAACATCTTCATTTTCAACCTCAAAACCCTAGCTTAAACCAACCACTATTATTCTAATAAACAACCACCACTACCACCACCATCCTACCAAGTGATCACAACCAGTAGTCCGCCGACAACCACTAGTCCTCTGAAACCCACCACCTCCTACCACCATATATGCCCCAAACTTGACATTGCTGCCCACCGCCGCCCCCCATAGTTGTCGCCTCCTCACCATCGTAGCCCCCTACCGCCCTCACCACCGCAACCTCCCACCGCAACCCTCACCACCACATGGTGGAGAGAGTGGTTATGATAACTTTAGTGTTAAAGAAAAAAAGATGGGGGTGGTGGGTTTTGACTTAGATATAATTAGGGTATTCTTGTCATTTTAAAACTTTTAACAGAAAGGTTAACCTTCCATTCACGACTGAGACCATTTATGTTACGTTTTAATAAACCTTTAAACCAACCTTGCAATTTTTCAAACCCGGAAACCGAAAATCAAGCCTAAGCACATAGACCATTCATGTAATTAACTATTTATTTTTGTTGTTTTTTAAATATAAAATTACATAAAAAATATAATAATAAGTGAGTATTTAGAATTTGTAACATGTAACCTTTTTCTAGGTATATAAAACATAGTCTTGTAATAAAGTATGAGACTTAATTTACTGATGGGTCTGTTGAAAGAAAATAAGGAGTAAAATACTAAAATATTATTTTTGTCACTTACCTTTGTTGAATGTGTTATTTCAATCCAAAAATATATTTTTTGTTATTTTAGTCATTGTAGTTTACCAAATGTTGTAATATTTATCCACTCTAATAACTCCGTTAAGATCTCAGATAAATATAAGTTTGTTTTAGTATTTTTCAACATTCTAATTATTCAAATAAAACAAATTAATCAATTAATATTCAATTAAAACTAAAAAACATGAAGTGACTAGTAAGACTATACTTTTTGATTTAAAAGTTTTAATTAACTGTAATTCATGTTGTTTGATTGAGGTCTGCTATGATATTTTAATTAATCTTCACATCTTGTTTTAACTTGTAATTTTATTCGATTGAAGGATAGGAGTTTTCAATTAATTTTCGTATTTTGACAAAATGTTAGGGACAAAAATGATAATTTTACTGAAAAATAAATTAATAATATCTATGATTGAAAGAATAAATAAAACACTACAAGAAGGATATCAATTCAAAAGAATGATCCCTCGTCGGAAAACAGAACCACCACCACCATCAGAGGAGCTCCTCCGTCGAAACTCACCGGACTTCTTCACCATCACTCTGTCTCAAAAATCCCCCATTTTCACCCTCATTACAAACCCTAGCCACACCAATCACACTCCTCTCCATTCAATTTCACACAAACCATCGTTCAATTCACCAGCGATCGATGCACTTCACATTGCTAGGGTTTCCATTTCTTCAATTTCAGTCTCAAACCTCCCGTCGAACGGATTGAATTGACGAGAATCGGAATCTGAAACTCACGGTTTGAAAATATGGGAAAAGGAGGGGTGTTTGAGAAGCTCTGGAGGTTTGTTCGGACGGTGTATTTCATGGTGGTGATGGTGGCGTCGTTGTTGGTGGTTTCGCTTCCTGTTGTGGTGGCGATTGGTGATGCATTGGTTCCTTGTGTTTTGATTTCGAGGTTTACTTGTGTTAAATGTTATAGTTTTGAAGAGCATTTGGGGAGGTACTCGTTTAGAAGCTCGTTGATCGATGTTCCTGTGGTTTCAGTAATCAGATCTCTTGTAATCACCTGTAAGTTTGCGAGTTTAATATGCTGTTACATTTGAGATTCCTGATACTCTTAACCTTCAATCTTAATTCTGTCAATTTTGCTTCATACTGCACATGCTTTGGTTATTGCTCAAAGTCACAGTCATCGTCATGATAATGCACACATTTGTTTGTGTGTTTTGTATAACTTTCTGTTGTCTATAATACACTATGAGCTTCAAGCTACTGTAATGTGCATTTGTACTTGTTTAGATTTTGCTATTGTACATTTGTAATAATTTGATTTTGTGCAAGTTTTGGTGTCTTTATTTGTTTTTAATGGTTTTGTGTAACTTCAATATTTTTAGTCAACTTTGCACCTAAAATAAGGTTCATAACAGCTTGGCAAGTAAAGGTGCTATTACATGTCTGATGTCTGGATGCCAAATATTGTTATAGTGGTACTACTTGATAGCACATGGGTACCTTGAAATTATTGAGTTATGCTTTTTATATGCTGGATATAAAAGTGAAACTCTGATAATGATGTGTTAGATAGTGCTTTTGTCCTCATTGCTCTCCTCTTACCTTTTTCTTTAATTGATTGTCATCTTTGATAATCACATGAGATAATCATTAGAGATAAATGTGGAAATGTTTCTTTGCATGTAGTAGGTGTAGTCATAAGATGGATCGGTAATCATACTGATATAACTTTTAATCGGGCAATGATGAGAACATATATTGTGATAACTACGTAGTCGAAGGCGCCAAAGGCGCACGCCTTTTTGCTCACGTGCAGCGCTGCATAAAAAACTCTTCTTGCATTCATCATGGGGCACAGGCGAAAAAAAGTGGAAAACCATGCCTAAATCTGCACAAAAAAAAAACCTGTCGGAACTGGCCTAAACTAGTTTAAATTAGTCTAAATCAGCCTAAACCAATATAAAACAGCTAAAAATGGACTGGAATACACGTGTGCCTTGCTTGTCTTGGGCATGCGCTTTTGAACGCTTTGTGCCTGGGCGACAAGCTCACTCTTTGCGCCTTAAATGCTGTTTGAGCCTTTGACTATGAAATAAGCTAGTTGCATTAAATTCTTTCTTGGTTTTGAATAGCTGTCATTTCTCTCTATAACTGTGAAATGTATATATTTAATACTATCACTGAACTATGGATGCTGATTACCTTTTTTACGAGTGTGATATTAATCCCCCGTTTGCAATTATAGGTGTTTATATGATCTCTGATGGTCCTTTGCTCTCACATGGGCAATATCTTGGAACGGTGGCATTGTGCTCTGCCATTTCAGTTCTTCTTTTATCAGTTAAAGTGTGTATTTTCACAGTCAATTCACAACTAGAAACTGAAACTTCATCTTCTTCTCCAATACAAAGGCTTCATTTGAAGAAATCATGGGGGTTGCCTGTACTGTTTCTATCATCTGTTGTTTTTGCTCTTGGGCACATGATCATTGCTTATCGGGCTAGCTGCAGAGCACGGAGAAAACTTACGCTCCACCGAGTTGATCCTGAATCAGTATGTATAGTCTCTGCTGCTTTAAATAAACCATGGTACAATCATTTATTCTAGTTTAATACTTATTATTTATTTTCACGTCAGGTTCTTTCGAGCAAACTTTCGTTTACATATGGGTATGCTAAAGTGCCACGATCTCCAACACCTGCTGCCAGGGCACCAAAAAGTAACAGCGAAATCAGGCAAAACCTTGTGGCTCAAGGCCATACTGATGGTGAACTTCCAGTTCGGTTCCTTGCTGATGTGGACAGTCTATTCATGAGTTGCCATGGTGTCACACTTCACTATAAACTTAGCATGCCTAGTCCACCTTCACGTACACTATCATCTACCCTGCTTGAAAGGCCATCATTAAATATTATTCCAAAAACGCATTATCAACGTCACAGGAGCTTTAGCAATCAAATTCACACATCTCCTCTTTATGCTCCTTTATTAGATGGTATTGATTCCCCTGTTGTACTTTCTGAAGAAATTCCTGTTTTCAGTTTGGATGAAGGGAACAATGAGAATGTTACAATGAAACCTGTTTATAGCTCATTTGAACATGTTTCTGGAATGAATGACCAGTTTGGGATTGTTTTGGTACATGGGTTTGGAGGGGGAGTATTCTCATGGAGGCATGTTATGGTTGAGTTGTCTCGGCATGTTAATTGTATTGTGGCGGCTTTTGACCGCCCTGGTTGGGGTTTGACTTCAAGAACAAGGCGAGATGAATGGGAGTCAAATAATTTCCCCAACCCTTACATGCTTAATACTCAGGTAGTGCATCTCCATGTTTTAAATTTTCATCATAATAACATCTTCTATTGCCAAATCTTACAGTTTTGTATAATTTGTAAATCAAGCATATACATCTGAACTACATTTGTGCTATTATTTTCCAGGTTGACATGCTTCTCTCATTCTGTATGGAGATGGGGTTTTCTTCTGTTGTGCTTGTTGGTCACGATGATGGAGGTCTCCTTGCTTTGAAGGCTGCACAAAGAGTCAAAGCATCCCCGAGTCATGATGTAAGTTAAACCTTTTTTTATATATTTCTTTTACATCCAAAAATGTTTAAAATAAATATAGATAGTGAAAGTGTATAAGATGAAATATATCTAGGGGACGGTAGTTTGTGAATAATACTAATTTAATTTACATCCATGTATTCATTCTCTGTTAAAGTGAATTCAACCAACATTTGAGTAGACATATGTATAAACTGTGATGTTGGGTAACAAATTGAATTTCATTCACACTTGTAGTTTTCAAAAGAGCCCCTGAGGTGTACCTAGATGCGAGGGGTGTTCATCACTTCTGACCAGCAATTGAATGGGGGGAAGGTCAAAATAGCATGATCCGTGAGCATCGGGATTGCTTCTTGCATATGGGCTGTTTTTGTACCTTTTTAGGTTGTATGTATAGCTTTTTTGGTTGTATATAGAGGTTATCATATATTTAATCGTATATAGAGTTATGGAGGTTTTACTATCTAAATCATGGGTACATGATGATAGAACCTACCAGAAATAAAGAAGAAATATCAAATAAATAGCTCGCGGCTTGCATACGTGGTGCGTGCATCTTCAATTCTCATCTCGCCCCTCGCCTTTGGGACCCTATCGCCTTAGTATGCTTTGCGCTTTTAGAAATCAAGTTCTTATTATAATACATTTCCGCAAACCATGCTACACATCATGGATAACTCGAAGAAAATACATTTTCAGGTTGAAATCAAAGGTATAGTGTTGCTGACAACAAGTTTGTCAAGAGAAGTTGTTCCTGGATTTGCTAGAATTCTCATGCGTACCTCTTTAGGGAAGAAGCATTTGGTTCGTCCTTTACTTCGCACAGAAATTTCTCAGGTTGTTAATAGGCGGGCATGGTATGATGCTACCAAGCTAACAATGGATGTGTTAAGCCTCTACAAGGTATCTACATAAATATATGATTCTGGTACTTGAACATTTGTTTTTAATTTTTTTATTACAATATTGAAAGGAAGTGATTATATCAGGCACCACTATGCATAGAAGGTTGGGATGTATCATTGCATGAAATTGGTAGGTTGTCATCCGAAACAATTCTGACCCAACAAAATGAATCTTTGCTGGTAAAATCAGTGCACGACATACCACTTTTGGTCATAGCCGGAGCTGAAGATGCACTTGTTCCTCTAAAATCTGTTCAAGCCATGGCATCCAAGTTTGTAAATTCTGTGAGTTTATTCTGTTTCCATCCTGGTCCTTCTTTCTTCTTACTTCAATAAATTAAGTCTGTTATCAGGGGTGGCAAATGGGTTGATTTAGGTAAATATGTTTTGTATAAGCGTCTATTTAGGTGAACTCAAATTTTACTGTGGTTCAATTCGGGTCTACTCAAATTGTACAATGGGTCAAAACAGGTAACTCTTATAAAACTTGCTAAACTAAAACGGGTCAAAATGGATCAGCACCACTCACATCTATTGTTTATCCCCACCAACTATTCGTCGACACCACCCCCACTGTTTTAATACCTTTTTAAAAAAGCCTGTTTTAATCTTACCTTAACCATTTTGCTCAGAACCCATTATGACTCAGCCTGCTTGTTTTGCTACTAGTCTTATTTGTTAGTTAGTTAGTACCCATGGGTTGAGGTTAAAAAAGGAGCAGGTTGGGTAACATGTTCTTCATATTTTTATAAATCGTTGATAACTTTATATAAATTACAAGTTTTTTAATAAACTATTTAGGTGTCTATATGCAATAAAAATACAGTTTTGGGTGACTTTCTAATTGTTCAACACAACCCTAACGACACTCTTTGAGATCAAAGGTAGCCTAAATTGACCAATCAGTATTTGAGTCAAAATTGGCACCTTTATCTATCTGAGCAAATGATCTGTTTGCAACAAAAAGTCAATAATCTTCTTGAGTTTCCAAACACCATACAACCCAACTCAGAACCTCATATGACTGGAAATTACATATATACCCTTGCAGAGGCTAGTTGCGATATCTGGATGTGGTCATTTACCTCACGAGGAGTGCCCGAAGGCATTGCTTGCAGCTGTGTTACCATTTATCAGCAAACTGTTAGTTCCAGTAGATTCTGAAAACAGATAGGGGATACTTTAATGTGTATTCTTTGATGAGCTAGTTTGAAGCAGGTTCTGCTTCTAAGTTTCAGGTGGGCTCTCGTTCACGTGTAATTTGTGCAGTTGGCATCGGGTCATTCAAATTGTTTATATGCTCTACTGTTCACTCGTATTGTTTGTTATATACGATACAACAATCGTTATTCTTCATGTTTCCTGTTGAGTTCCACATGTTTTTCTAATAAGTTGTTAAATGCTTTTTTGATGAAATAATTGCTAACACAACTACATACTTCTATACTTCACCAATAATACCAAAAAAAAAAACAATAAAAATAGCAACATATTATATCCGCAACCCCAAACTCAGTTTAATCTACTTGTGAATGCTCATAGTAACGTTGTGAATGGACAGATAATTATTAATAAGATTAAAAAACATAAGAGTGACTCAAAACATCCATTTTAGTTAATCTCCATTAGGTCGACTAAGTTGGTTAATATTTTTTAAAGAATTAAAACTTATATCACATATTCTATTCCATTTAATTTACACAATTTGTCATAGGTGTGAAGTTCAAATTCATAACCTTAAAAGAAAGTTCCACCGGTCTGAATATTGATATAATCTCATCAAGTTGGTTACTATTAGACTAGGTGGGGCGTGAAGGGTGGGGCGCAACCCACGTGGCTGCCCACCCTGCTCGCGAACACCGCAACAGGGTGGCACGAGCTGGGGCATTATTGGCGGAGCGTAAGGGGCATCGTGGCTGGATTAGAGGTTTTATTCAGTGTCCAGTCAACATCCAGTCAGTAACACATATTGTAATATTACAAGATAATCTCATAACATACATGGATAGAACCCTGGTAAAACCCATCAACATCACATAACCTTATATGTGTTTACTATTGCCTATGCCATATAGTGATATAACAAACAATACTGACATGTTATAATCTTAGCCAATGAGTGTTTGACAAGTAGCATGAATTTTATTTGTATCTTGTGGTTTTAAATAATCATAAACTTCATGAGCAAGTACATATGTTTGAAGGAGTACATATGGTTGAAGGGAAAAAAGTACAAACATACTTGTGTAGTACCATGCCTTTAAAACGAAAAAAGAAGAAAACTTGTTACTTGTGCGTTAAGAGGTTTCAAACATCATCTAAGGAAAGAGAAGGAATCAAAATGCAGAATGATAAAGAGTGTAGCGATGAAACTCGTGATAAGAACTATTTTACGGTAAGTCAAATCTTTTTGCTAAGGCTTCACGGAGTGGAGACGAGAAAATGCCGGGGAATGCCTGGGAAAACTTGCCGCCGGTTGGGAACAATGCGTTCCCCGTTCCGTGGAGCTACTACCCGGTGAATTTTCATCGGGATTTACCGGTAAACAACTCAACCAATTTTACAAAAATATGGCAAACGTGGGTAAACGGAAAAAACTGGGATGATGGCATCATGCAAAACAGGAAAAACCTAAGAAAAATAAAAAAAAAATAATATGACCCGAGGAAAAATTGAAAAAAACATAATGGTTGCAATAATAAATCGTTGTTTTGGTGTAGTTAGGCCCTTAATTTATCCCCATAAAACCTTAAGATGAAAATAAAATGATATCGTGATACTTAGTTGAGTGGCTAGTTAAAATTTCAAAACAAATTGATAACGAGTCTCAACGAGTTTAAGTTTGGTATAAATAACAGATCATAATATGTCTTTCTTTATCTAAGAGATTAAGGGATCAAATACTACGAAATACAGATATAAATAAAGACGACTGTTAATATAAAAAAATTGTTGTAAAAAACAGATTTTGTAGTAAAATAATGGGTATTTTATTAATACACTCGATTTATTCTATACTTTTTATATTTTATTATAACATATATATAAATATGTAGAACGAGATAAAGACAAAAGAATGTTTAAATAACAAAATAAAATGTTTGTATAAACCAATAGCTTTGACATAAATTTTCAATAAAAAACTCGGTCTCAAACACGTCGTCTAATCTGCTAGAACCGAGCGCTAAGGTACAAGAAAATATGCACGAGGTACACCTCTCTCCACCCTCCCATGCACCCGCGGGCAGAGGATCACCCCACCCTCCTCACACAAACACACCTATTATTTTCTCACATTTTTTTCCTAAACATCGGGTTGAAAAGCAATAGCTCCGTCGCCGATTCAGATCAACACACGAAAACCTAGGGTTCCGGTGAACGTGAAACCATGTGGAGACGAGCATCTACGAAGCTTTCAGCTCTCCGATCCGTCGCAAGAACCAATCGCACCGTCGCCTTTACTCCGTCGCCGGTGACTATTCGTCCGGCGGCGAGTATCGTCAATCGTTGCTATTCAGGTACTGTTTGATTACGTTTACATACCAGATCTGTGCTTAGGAGTTTGTTTGTGTAATCTGATGGTGATTTGGATGTTGTTTGGTGTGGATTGTAGGAAATGTTTCGAAGAAGGTGGAAGATGTGATGCCGATTGCTACTGGTCACGAGCGTGAAGAGCTTGAAGCTGAGCTTCAGGTCGGTTTTCACGTTTTCGTGGAGATGTTTGTAGTTTTTTTAGATTTTGGTTTTGGTATGTGTTCTGTGATTAATGTTGGTTGTTTTTGTGCTATGTGGTCAGGGACGGGATATTCTGGATATCAATTATCCTGAAGGTCCGTTTGGTACCAAGGTAAGTGCATTTGTATAAAGATAATATAATAGGTTGAAATGATAATTTGGTTCTGCCATTAAAGAGTAGCAATTTTCCTTGAATTTTAATTTTTATTGATTTGAATGATGACGGAAGAAATGTAGTTGTCTATACGTTTTTCGAAGTAGGACGTTGAAATGATGTTAATATAGGGCCATTATCACTAGTTTAGAGGCGAAAACGACAGTGGTTAGCTTTCAGTTATATTGTTAGGTTTGGTTGCTTTATGAACTTGAATGGTTGTATTAGTGTGCCCAGTGGCGGACCAAAATTGCACATGTACATTTAGGGGGGCAAACTCAATATATATAAATAAATGCACACTACTGGACCAAAATTTACACTACCGAACTCAATAGGTGAAACTGTTAATGTTCAGTGTCAATTATTTAAATAGTGCGAATACAAGTTTTAATGCCATGTCTTTAAGAAGTAATGTTACTCTGCTGCATATACATGAAAAGAAACGTATTGATTAGCTACTTGTTTGGAGATATACCCTACTTCGATAAATCACAAAGAATCGTACATGTCTTCACCTTATGGTAGCACATTCACACATAATAGCATCCTTTGTCTGCTTTGATCTTTAAAAATTATCGTATTCTTGTTCTTATGTGGTATGTTTAATAACAACTACATATTTGATCTAATTTACATTATTACATATACTAAGCATCTTTTCATACATTACAAGTCGGTGAACTTTGGAGAGGTCAGAGGACACATTATCATGACAATTTACCCACCACCTTTGTTATAAGAAGCACAATGGCCATAGTTTATCTGTTTCTAGTAAAATTCTAATATTAATTATTTTTTGCATAATGATCAAAATGACCGTAAACTACTTTATGGGAAAACTTTTCAGTTGTCAATCAACTTTTATGTTTAATTGTTTTACAAACTGATATGCACTTGTCAAAAGCAGTAGCCGAACTCACGTGACATGGTTACTTGCTTAGCAACCATGTCTCTTCTAAATGAACTTTCCTATAACACAATGAAATGTGCATTCTTTCTTTTTGTTTATTCTAATTGCACATGTTATTTTGTTTTTTTTGTTTCATCTCATTTTACTCGTGGAAAGCATCATAAAAAATAAATTTACTTCATTTTGTGTACTTTAATGTCTGAACTGTTGCTGAAGCTGTGATCTTGTCTGTTTCCTATAGGAAGCTCCTGCTGTGGTCAAATCTTACTATGACCAAAGAATTGTTGGTTGCCCTGGCGGTGAAGGCGGTGAGTCAATTCTAGCATCTTATTTGTTTTGTTGTTTGTAATAATGAAAGATGTACTTTTTGACCTTTTTATAGCTTAGGAGTGTTCTATATGCGTGTTCAATACTCCAACATCCTATTAACAATATTATGTCTTTTTGTGATAGAGGATGAGCATGACGTTGTTTGGTTTTGGCTGAAGAAAGGCGAACCACATGAATGCCCAGTATGCTCACAATATTTTGTGGTGAGTGCAGCTAAACTTTTTAAGCAATTATTTCTCTCATTAAATTGTGTGATTTTGATTAAGTAGTTTATTATCTTATACATATCGGATTTTCTCTTTTTAATACCTTTCATCTTCAAACCGCAGAAGCTATATGTTCATTTGGTTTAAAATTCAAATGGGTGTTTATTTTCAAAAGCAATTTAGGTTGATTAATATTGATGATCATATCATAGGTCAAAACTTTATTATTCTTTGTACATGAACCCCCCTTTTTTAATGGTTGTCATACTTCAAATATCAAAACCGCCATGTTTTTTTAGTTTTAAGAAAAAAATGTGACATTTGTTACTTTTTCAACTTAAGATATACCATTGGCTTCTGACAATGGGGCAAGAAAATATTATATATTACATATTTACATTGAAGTAAATAACAAATCTCAATTGAAATTGGGAGGGTGGTGTAACAACAAAATTTTATTCTTAATACACACCTTAATAAACTATTGTCATTATCGCAATGGAATTGGAAGTTTAGCCAAGTTAGTAGGGAAGAGTCATTAGTGGAAGCTAGTCGTTCCGGTATAAGCATTTACATTGAGAAATGATGAGACTGAAAAGTAAATGTTACAAACTTTCTATCCTTGCTTGTTGACATATATCACTGAGATGATTAGGCAAACTATATAAAAAAGAGTACTTCACAACTGAACATTTAAGACGGATAATAAATGATTGATACCCAATAATTTGGAGGAAGAATTTTTATTGCTAGAAACTTTGTAAGTAACTGATATGCAACAAAATACAATACAAACTTAGTATATGTATTGTGACTCCATTTTAGTGCTATGTTTGGTTTGGTTCTGGTTCTAGCGTTTCTCCAAAAGTTGGCTCCCAGCCTGGAATCTATTTTTTTTTTATTTTTTCCTAAAAATCAACTACTTTTCAAGTTTGAAGCAGTTTTTTTTATATTATTATGTATTTAAACAAATTAAACTTAGAAATCCTGAGTTTAGTACTTTAGTATGAAAAATTGATTTGGGTTGACTTTTGGTTTTCGGTTTGGTCTAATGGGGGTTTGGACCTGATGAATGACATGAACACCTATAAACTGACTGGACAAGTAAATATTTGTAAGAGTATATTTCACCCAAAAACAATAATTAAGTTTCTTTAATGTTCCACTTAAATCACTCACTTTTATCTAACAACAAAACCACTTAAGTTTCAACTCTTCATACTGTCTCATTGTTCAGAGATTTTTTTATAATCATTAAGTGGCCTAAACAGTACATATATGAAATTTGATTATTTCAAAAGAATTATCACTTAATATCAATCAAGTTTCATGCATATTTCATTTATGTCACTTAATCTTAAGAAAACTTTTAACATTTATTAATTTAATCCGCAATAGTGGAACAATAAATGAAACTTGAGTG
Source organism: Flaveria bidentis (assembly GCA_018326385.1). Classification (NCBI taxonomy): domain Eukaryota; kingdom Viridiplantae; phylum Streptophyta; class Magnoliopsida; order Asterales; family Asteraceae; genus Flaveria; species Flaveria bidentis. The sequence goes on along the minus strand of BJCM01265870.1, from coordinate 3,498 downwards.
GTCCTTGTAGCTTATAAATACAAGTGACTTTATTAGAACAATATTAAAACTTGGTTATTATTTCATGATTCACTGGAATAGTAGAGTGACACTAACCAACTTGGTGATTTACAGTTGGAAGTAGTGGGCCCAGGAGGACTTCCAGACGGACTTGATGAAGACGAACACGGCCATCACTGATTGCTTTCTTTATACTCCAATATCGCAGAATAAGAATGTGGTAAGATAATGAGACTTCAAAAGTTCTGCAAGGGTCACGCGTTTTGTTTTGTTGGTTTCATATGTTTACCGTTTGTTTTTAGATCAATCAGAGCGAGCATGCAAACAATATTTTTTGTTTGTGAAATGTGGGATTTTGAGAGCATGCTATGTTTTCGAATTGTCAATGCCATTGTTTGAATGCATTCAGAATAATTAATGGCACAGAATTTAGGCTTTTAGTGATTCTTCAATTTAGCACTTAACCCTTGTGCTTTCAGTTTTCATGTTTTATAAGAGGACATACGTTAGCACAGATTTTAAGTTCGTTTATGAGTCTAAAAGCAGTGGGATGTTTGCTAAGTGCTCAAAGAATAACTTCACACTTCTAAATCTAGAAAGGCGTTCAAGCACGGTCAAGTATTGAAATTCATGTCAAAACAATAAGTAAAAACAAGCTGCACTTAAAACTATAAGACACACACATGATCATGTAACTCGTTTATCTAAATTTTAATTCAAGTTGAAGGGTTGGTAAAGCGAAGTTGGATGGAAAACATTGCAGTTGTCTAATTGAGTTGCACTAAAATTGGGTGATTGAACATAGTTAATAGTTATAACGAGCTGTTTAACTTATGTGCAACATAAACTTGGCCGGCTTATTAACTTGGTTAGATTAATCAATACATTTGTTTATTTTGAGTTAAACTAGACGAACCCAAAATCTAGTTATTTTCATGTTGTGTCAATAGTTATCACCCCTACAATTTAAGTGTCTTGGTGAAATCATCAATGTGTATAGTATTATTATAAAAAAACCCGAAAGCGTGTGGATAGACATGTTAAAATGTTCACAGAAGGGTACAAAGTCGTAAAAGTGTTCCTGTGAACGTATAATGGTTTTGATAGAATTCAACCAACCAGCATATATGTTTTCAGTTTCGTTAAGTTAAACTTGAGGTCATCAGCTTATGTTGTACCCATTTTATTATGTACTTTCTAGCGATACATCATGGCATTCTGCTAAGCTAAACTCAGACTTATGAAATGAAAGTGCGAACAAATATAAATATCTATTTACTTGCAATGTAATTTCGATGTTCTTTTTAGTGTCTTATCTATTAAGTTAAGAGAATATGTAAAGAAAACACAAGCATTAACTTATTTCAAAGATTAAAGGTGGGTGTGGGTTAAGTTTTTTGCGACCCTAAACACATTTTTTATTGCCACCCTAACACTTTTTGTTTCCTGTTGCAAGTTACTTTGTCTACTGTTAATCAGCCCAGGTTTTGGTATCTCTAGTTTGAAATTTTAGACTCGAACCTGAAAACTGAATTGAATTCAAGCCTGTCTAAACCAAACCAAAAATATGTACCAAGAAATATTGGATATGGTAATTCTAGACCGATACTCGATGTCATTTTTCCATGGACAAGCTATGTACAAAGATACAATGTCAATTAGGGATAAAAGCTCGGTACCAGGATAAGCTCTGTACCAGTATCGAACCAAAAACACCTATCCTGAAAATCACCAAAATTGGTACCTATACAGATAACAAAAAATGCTCGGCACAGTACTGTACACGTACGTACAGTTTTTGAAGGTTAAATCGGTAAAAAACCGGTACCCTACCAAACCACACTGAACCGAAAGTACCAATCCCAAAAACACCAGAAAGTGAGTACCAAATTGATATTGAATATAATTCGGTACGGGATATTCGGTACCGGTATCAGTACCGGTTTGGTTTCGGTATTTGATACCACTTGCTCATCCTCAGGGTCAATCATTTCTGAATACTAGGTTGACAACATTAGGTTTTGGATTGTTGTAATGTTGTCTGACCCATTACGTGTTTAACCCCCTTAAACAACTCGCGTCATGCAAAATGCTTTAGCCCAATTAAAAAAAGTACATTGATCCATCAACCCATTTAAATTTTGAAATAACATGTATTTAGTAAGATCAACCCATTTAACCCATTTATTCAACCCTTATGCTCATTCAACTAAATGGATTACATGGGTCGTTACACAAGTTTAATCATATGTGGGTTAGGTATCATCAAACCCGTAAACCAACACAACCACCACCTGTACCAGATAGAGCCAAACAGGTATAACCATAGCTTTCAACAAAGATGAGTATCTTTTTTACAGCAGCCATATCTAAGTAACATATAAGAAACTAAAGATCGCCAACAAGAATCAATGAAAGCAAAAACCTCCATGATGCTTACATGAAAATGTCGATGGTACCTTTTATTTTAACAGTCGATGGTAATAAGAACCGTGCCTTGAAATCATAACTCAAACATGATCAATCAAGTATCATCAATCAACAAGAAATTTGTCTATTCTGAAAATTTTGCCTTTAGCTTCTCCTTCAGTTCACCGTTCTGCAGAAAACCAGAAAGGTTTGAGTGGCATGTTTTTCATAGCTTAAAGGCTAAAACATGATATGAACTGTAAACAAACTAAATAGACGGACTTACCTGATGCATACTGAGAATAATGTCTGATCCTCCAATAAATTCTCCATTTATGAATATCTGAGGAAACGTCGGCCACATGCTGATCAAACAGAAACCGTACAAACAAGTTAGAGGTTGAAATTCAACTCATTTACGGGTCAAATAGGCTAAAATTGTATATATAGCTAAAGAAGAAACAAGTTAACAAAATCAATTTGCAAGTTAAGTGCTTGTTACCTGAAGGCTTTTACAGCATTCTTAAGCTCAGGATCTTCCAATATATTTCTTGAATGGATAGGGACTCCTGTGAGAAAACCGCAGCAATACTTAAATGACTAGAATACACTAAATCCGAATGGAATATATAGAAGAATTAGCTCATATGAAAAAACGAAACAAATCTGCAATTAAATGACTAGAATACACAAGTCCCACCTAGAGCTAGACCTCCAAATTTTCGTCAAAACCCAAAGAAAACACAACCTTTCCACCCAACTTCTTTTCATACAACTATTCCCTCTTTGGAAACTGAACCTGCCACCTTTACTGCTGCCAACAAAGATCCTCATTGGCGTAAAGCCATGGAGCATGAGAATTCGGCCCTAATGAAAAATGGTACATGGTCATTGGTTCCTCGGGTTTCTAATGCTAATGTTGTTGATTGCAAATGGGTGTACAAAATAAAAAGGGACCAAACAGGGGCTATTAAACGCTACAAAGCTCGCCTTGTCGCTAAAGGTTTTCGGCAACAACCGGGTATTGATTATCAGGAGACTTTCAGTCCTGTTGTAAAATCGACAACTATTCGTGTTGTTTTATCTTTG